>NW_023611677.1:0-41587 GCF_013339725.1 Rhipicephalus microplus
GCATACTCGTTTCGGAATGCGCACGCGCATACTCCTTTTTGAATGCACACGCGCATACTCATTTTGGAATAGGCACGCGCATACTCGTTTTTGAATGCGCACACGCATACTCGTTTTTGAATGCACACGCGCATACTCGTATTTGAATGCACACGCGCATACTCATTTTGGAATAGGCACGTGCGTACTCGTTTTTGAATGCACACGCGCATACTCGTTTTTGAATAGGCACGCGCGTACTCGTTTTTGAATGCGCACGCGTATACTCGTTTTTGAATGCGCACGCGCATACTCGTTTTTGAATGCACACGCGCATACTCGTTTCGGAATACGCACGCGCATACTCGTTTTGGAATTCGCACGCGCATACTAGTTTTTGAATGCGCACGCGCGTACTCGTTTTTGAATGCGCACGCGCATACTCGTTTTGGAATAGGCACGTGCGTACTCGTTTTTGAATGCGCACGCGCATACTCGTTTTTGAATAGGCACGCGCGTACTCGTTTTTGAATGCGCACGCGCATACTCGTTTTTGAATGCACACGCGCGTACTCGTTTTTGAATAGGCACGCGCATACTCGTTTTTGAATAGGCACGCGCGTACTCGTTTTTGAATGCGCACGCGCATACGCGTTTTTGAACATGCACACCCGTACTCGTTTTTGAATGCGCACGCGTATACTCGTTTTGAATGCACACGCGCATACTCGTTTTTGAATAGGCGCGCGCGTACTCGTTTTTGAATGCGCACGCGTATACTCGTTTCGGAATGCGCACGCGCATACTCGTTTTCGAATAGGCACGCGCATACTCGTTTTTGAATGCGCACACGCATACTCGTTTTCTAATCCACACGCGCACACTCGTTTTGGAATGCGCACGCGCATACTCGTTTTTGAATAGGCACGCGCGTACTCGTTTTTGAATGCACACGCGCACACTCGTTTTGGAATTCGCACGCGCATACTCGTTTTTGAATAGGCACGCGCGTACTCGTTTTTGAATGCGCACGCGCATACTCGTTTTTGAATGCACACGCGCATACTCGTTTTGGAATAGGCACGTGCATACTCGTTTTTGAATGCGCACGCGCATACTCGTTTTTGAATGCACACGCGCATACTCGTATTTGAATGCACACGCGCATACTCGTTTTGGAATAGGCACGTGCGTACTCGTTTTTGAATGCGCACGCGCATACGCGTTTTTGAACAGGCACACGCGTACTCGTTTTTGAATGCGCACGCGCATACTCGTTTTTGAATGCGCACGCGCATACTCGTTTTTGAATGCACACGCGCATACTCGTTTCGGAATACGCACGCGCATACTCGTTTTGGAATTCGCACGCGCATACTAGTTTTGGAATGCGCACGCGCGTACTCGTTTTTGAATGCGCACGCGCATACCCGTTTTGGAATAGGCACGTGCGTACTCGTTTTTGAATGCGCACGCGCATACTCGTTTTTGAATAGGCACAAGCATACTCGTTTTTGACTGCGTACGCGTATACTCGTTTTTGAATGCGCACGCGCATACTTGTTTTTGAATTTTTTGAATGCGCACGCGCATACTTGTTTTTGAATGCACACGCGCATACTCGTTTCGGAATGCGCACGCGCATACTCGTTTTGGAATTCGCACGCGCATACTAGTTTTTGAATGCGCACGCGCGTACTCGTTTTTGAATGCGCACGCGCATACTCGTTTTGAATAGGCACGTGCGTACTCGTTTTTGAATGCGCACGCGCATACTCGTTTTTGAATGCACACGCGCGTACTCGTTTTGGAATAGGCACGCGCATACTCGTTTTTGAATAGGCACGCGCGTACTCGTTTTTGAATTCGCACGCGCATACGCGTTTTTGAACATGCACACGCGTACTCGTTTTTGAATGCGCACGCGTATACTCGTTTTTGAATGCACACGCGCATACTCGTTTTTGAATAGGCGCGCGCGTACTCGTTTTTGAATGCGCACGCGTATACTCGTTTCGGAATGCGCACGCGCATACTCGTCACACGCGTACTCGTTTTTGACTGCGTACGCGTATACTCGTTTTGAATGCGCACGCGCATACTTGTTTTTGAATGCACACGCGCATACTCGTTTCGGAATACGCACGCACATACTCGTTTTGGAATTCGCACGCGCATACTAGTTTTGGAATGCGCACGCGCGTACTCGTTTTTGAAGGCGCACGCGCATACCCATTTTGGAATAGGCACGTGCGTACTCGTTTTTGAATGCGCACGCGCATACTCGTTTTTGAATAGGCACGCGCGTACTGGTTTTTGAATGCGCACGCGCATACTCGTTTTTGAATGCACACGCGCGTACTCGTTTTGGAATAGGCACGTGCATACTCGTTTTTGAATAGGCACGCGCGTACTCATTTTTGAATTCGCACGCGCATACGCGTTTTTGAACATGCACACCCGTACTCGTTTTTGAATGCGCACGCGTATACTCGTTTTTGAATGCACACGCGCATACTCGTTTTTGAATAGGCGCGCGCGTACTCGTTTTTGAATGCGCACGCGTATACTCGTTGCGGAATGCGCACGCGCATACTCGAGGCGCACACGCATACTCGTATTTGAATGCACACGCACATACTCGTTTTGGAATAGGCACGTGCATACTCGTTTTTGAATGCGCACGCGCATATGCGTTTTTGAACAGGCACACGCGTACTCGTTTTTGAATGCGCACGCGCATACTCGTTTTTGAACGCCCATACGCATACTCGTTTTTGAATGCACACGCGCATACTCGTTTTGGAATGGGCACGTGCGTTCTCGTTTTTGAATGCGCACGCGCATACTCGTTTTTGAATGCGCACGCGTATACTCGTTTTCAATGCGCACGCGCATACTCCTTTTTGAATGCACACGCGCATACTCATTTTGGAATAGGCACGCGCATACTCGTTTTTGAATGCGCACACGCATACTCCTTTTTGAATGCACACGCACATACTCGTTTTTGAATGCACACGCGCATACTCGTTTTGGAATAGGCACGTGCATACTCGTTTTTGAATGCTCACGCGAATACGCGGGTTTGAACAGGCACACGCGTACTCGTTTTTGACTGCGTACGCGTATACTCGTTTTGAATGCGCACGCGCATACTTGTTTTTGAATGCACACGCGCATACTCGTTTCGGAATACGCACGCACATACTCGTTTTGGAATTCGCACGCGCATACTAGTTTTGGAATGCGCACGCGCGTACTCGTTTTTGAATGCGCACGCGCATACCCATTTTGGAATAGGCACGTGCGTACTCGTTTTTGAATGCGCACGCGCATACTCGTTTTTGAATAGGCACGCGCGTACTGGTTTTTGAATGCGCACGCGCATACTCGTTTTTGAATGCACACGCGCGTACTCGTTTTGGAATAGGCACGCGCATACTCGTTTTTGAATAGGCACGCGCGTACTCATTTTTGAATTCGCACGCGCATACGCGTTTTTGAACATGCACACCCGTACTCGTTTTTGAATGCGCACGCGTATACTCGTTTTGAATGCACACGCGCATACTCGTTTTTGAATAGTTGAATGCACACGCGCATACTCGTTTTGGAATAGGCACGTGCGTACTCGTTTTTGAATGCTCACGCGAATACGCGGGTTTGAACAGGCACACGCGTACTCGTTTTTGACTGCGTACGCGTATACTCGTTTTGAATGCGCACGCGCATACTTGTTTTTGAATGCACACGCGCATACTCGTTTCGGAATACGCACGCACATACTCGTTTTTGAATGCGCACGCGCATACTCGTTTTTGAATGCGCACGCGCGTACTCGTTTTTGAAGGCGCACGCGCATACCCATTTTGGAATAGGCACGTGCGTACTCGTTTTTGAATGCGCACGCGCATACTCGTTTTTGAATCACATACTCGTTTTGGATTAGGCACGCGCATACTCGTTTTTGAATGCGCACGCGCATATGCGTTTTTGAACAGGCACACGCGTACTCGTTTTTGAATGCGCACGCGCATACTCGTTTTTGAACGCCCACACGCATACTCGTTTTTGAATGCACACGCGCATACTCGTTTTGGAATGGGCACGTGCGTTCTCGTTTTTGAATGCGCACGCGCATACTCGTTTTTGAATGCGCACGCGTATACTCGTTTTCAATGCGCACGCGCATACTCCTTTTTGAATGCACACGCGCATACTCATTTTGGAATAGGCACGCGCATACTCGTTTTTGAATGCGCACACGCATACTCCTTTTTGAATGCACACGCGCATACTCGTAGTTGAATGCACACGCGCATACTCGTTTTGGAATAGGCACGTGCGTACTCGTTTTTGAATGCTCACGCGAATACGCGGGTTTGAACAGGCACACGCGTACTCGTTTTTGACTGCGCACGCGTATACTCGTTTTGAATGCGCACGCGCATACTTGTTTTTGAATGCACACGCGCATACTCGTTTCGGAATACGCACGCACATACTCGTTTTGGAATTCGCACGCGCATACTAGTTTTTGAATGCGCACGCGCGTACTCGTTTTTGAAGGCGCACGCGCATACCCATTTTGGAATAGGCACGTGCGTACTCGTTTTTGAATGCGCACGCGCATACTCGTTTTTGAATAGGCACGCGCATACTCGTTTTTGAATGCGCACGCGCATACTCCTTTTTGAATGCACACGCGCATACTCATTTTGGAATAGGCACGCGCATACTCGTTTTTGAATGCGCACACGCATACTCCTTTTTGAATGCACACGCGCATACTCGTAGTTGAATGCACACGCGCATACTCGTTTTGGAATAGGCACGTGCGTACTCGTTTTTGAATGCACACGCGCATACTCGTTTTTGAATAGGCACGCGCGTACTCGTTTTTGACTGCGTACGCGTATACTCGTTTTGAATGCGCACGCGCATACTTGTTTTTGAATGCACACGCGCATACTCGTTTCGGAATACGCACGCACATACTCGTTTTGGAATTCGCACGCGCATACTAGTTTTGGAATGCGCACGCGCGTACTCGTTTTTGAATTCGCACGCGCATACTCGTTTTGGAATAGGCACGTGCGTACTCGTTTTTGAATGCGCACGCGCATACTCGTTTTTGAATAGGCACGCGCGTACTGGTTTTTGAATGCGCACGCGCGTACTGGTTTTTGAATGCACACGCGCGTACTCGTTTTGGAATAGGCACGCGCATACTCGTTTTTGAATAGGCACGCGCGTACTCATTTTTGAATTCGCACGCGCATACGCGTTTTTGAACATGCACACCCGTACTCGTTTTTGAATGCGCACGCGTATACTCGTTTTGAATGCACACGCGCATACTCGTTTTTGAATAGGCGCGCGCGTACTCGTTTTTGAATGCGCACGCGCATACTCGTTTCGGAATACGCACGCGCATACTCGTTTTAGGCACGTGCATACTCGTTTTTGAATGCGCACACGCATACTCGTATTTGAATGCACACGCGCATACTCGTTTTGGAATAGGCACGTGCATACTCGTTTTTGAATGCGCACGCGCATACGCGTTTTTGAACAGGCACACGCGTACTCGTTTTTGAATGCGCACGCGTATACTCGTTTTGAATGCGCACGCGCATACTCGTTTTTGAATGCACACGCGCATACTCATTTTGGAATAGGCACGCGCATACTCGTTTTTGAATGCGCACACGCATACTCGTTTTTGAATGCACACGCGCATACTCGTATTTGAATGCACACGCGCATACTCGTTTTGGAATAGGCACGTGCGTACTCGTTTTTAAATGCACACGCGCATACTCGTTTTTGAATAGGCACGCGCATACTCGTTTTTGAATGCGCACGCGTATACTCGTTTTTGAATGCGCACGCGCATACTTGTTTTTGAATGCACACGCGCATACTCGTTTTGGAATGCGCACGCGCATACTCGTTTTGGAATTCGCACGCGCATACTAGTTTTTGAATGCGCACGCGCGTACTCGTTTTTGAATGCGCACGCGCATACTCGTTTTGGAATAGGCACGTGCGTACTCGTTTTTGAATGCGCACGCGCATACTCGTTTTTGAATGCACACGCGCGTACTCGTTTTGGAATAGGCACGCGCATACTCGTTTTTGAATACGCACGCGCATACTCGTTTTGCAATGCGCACGCGCATACTCGTTTTTGAATAGGCATGCGCGTACTCGTTTCGGAATACGCTCGCGCATACTCGTTTTGGAATGCGCACGCGCATACTCGTTTTTGAATGCGCACGCGCGTACTCGTTTTTGAATGCGCACGCGCATACTCGTTTTGGAATAGGCACGTGTGTAGTCGTTTTTGAATAGGCACGCGCGTACTCGTTTTTGAATGCGCACGCGCATAGTCGTTTTTGAATGCACACGCGCATACTCATTTTGGAATAGGCACGCGCATACTCGTTTTTGAAGGCGCACACGCATACTCGTATTTGAATGCACACGCGCATACTCGTTTTGGAATAGGCACGTGCATACTCGTTTTTGGCGTACTCGTTTTTGAATGCGCACAGGCATACTCGTTTTTGAATAGGCACGCGCGTACTCGTTTTTGAATGCACACGCGCATACTCGTTTTGGAATAGGCACGTGCATACTCGTTTTTGAATGCGCACGCGCATACTCGTTTTTGAATGCACACGCGCATACTCGTTTCGGAATACGCTCGCACATACTCGTTTTTGAATGCGCACGCGCGTACTCGTTTTTGAATGCGCACGCGCATACTCGTTTTGGAATAGGCACGTGTGTACTCGTTTTTGAATAGGCACGCGCGTACTCGTTTTTGAATGCGCACGCGCATACTCGTTTTTGAATGCACACGCGCATACTCGTTTTGGAATAGGCACGCGCATACTCGTTTTTGAAGGCGCACACGCATACTCGTATTTGAATGCACACGCGCATACTCGTTTTGGAATGCACACGCGCATACTCGTTTCGGAATACGCACGCGCATACTCGTTTTGGAATTCGCACGCGCATACTCGTTTTTGAATAGGCACGCGCGTACTCGTTTTTGAATGCGCACGCGCATACTCGTTTTTGAATGCACACGCGCGTACTCGTTTTGGAATAGGCACGCGCATACTCGTTTTTGAATAGGCACGCGCGTACTCGTTTTTGAATGCGCACGCGCATACGCGTTTTTGAACATGCACACGCGTACTCGTTTTTGAATGCGCACGCGTATACTCGTTTTTGAATGCACACGCGCATACTCGTTTTCGAATAGGCACGCGCATACTCGTTTTTGAATGCGCACACGCATACTCGTTTTTGAATGCACACGCGCACACTCGTTTTGGAATGCGCACGCGCGTACTCGTTTTTGAATGCACACGCGCGTACTCGTTTTGGAATGCGCACGCGCATACTCGTTTTTGAATTTGGCACGCGCATACTCGTTTTTGAATAGGCACGCGCATACTCGTTTTGGAATGCGCACGCGCATACTCGTTTTTGAATGCACACGCGCATACTCATTTTGGAATAGGCACGCGCATACTCGTTTTTGAATGCGCACACGCATACTCGTTTTTGAATGCACACGCGCATACTCGTTTTTGAATGCACACGCGCATACTCGTTTTGGAATAGGCACGTGCGTACTCGTTTTTGAATGCTCACGCGAATACGCGGGTTTGAACAGGCACACGCGTACTCGTTTTTGACTGCGTACGCGTATACTCGTTTTGAATGCGCACGCGCATACTTGTTTTTGAATGCACACGCGCATACTCGTTTTGGAATAGGCACGCGCATACTCGTTTTGGAATTCGCACGCGCATACTAGTTTTGGAATGCGCACGCGCGTACTCGTTTTTGAAGGCGCACGCGCATACCCATTTTGGAATGCGCACGCGCGTACTCGTTTTTGAATGCGCACGCGCATACTCGTTTTGGAATAGGCACGTGTGTACTCGTTTTTGAATAGGCACGCGCGTACTCGTTTTTGAATGCGCACGCGCATACTCGTTTTTGAATGCACACGCGCATACTCATTTTGGAATAGGCACGCGCATACTCGTTTTTGAAGGCGCACACGCATACTCGTATTTGAATGCACACGCGCATACTCATTTTTGAATGCGCACGCGTATACTCGTTTTGAATGCGCACGCGCATACTCGTTTTTGAATGCACACGCGCATACTCGTTTTGGATTAGGCACGCGCATACTCGTTTTTGAATGTGCCTCGCATACTCGTATTTGAATGCACACGCGCATACTCGTTTTGGAATAGGCACGTGCATACTCAATTTTGAATGCGCACGCGCATACGCGTTTTTGAACAGGCACACGCGTACTCGTTTTTGAATGCGCACGCGTATACTCGTTTCGGAATACGCACGCGCATACTCGTTTTGGAATGCGCACGCGCATACTCGTTTTGGAATGCGCACGCGCGTACTCGTTTTTGAATGCGCACGCGCATACTCGTTTTGGAATAGGCACGTGCGTACTCGTTTTTGAATGCGCACGCGCATACTCGTTTTTGAATGCACACGCGCGTACTCGTTTTGGAATAGGCACGCGCATACTCGTTTTTGAATAGGCACGCGCGTACTCGTTTTTGAATTCGCACGCGCATACTCGTTTTTAAATGCACACGCGCATACTCGTTTTGGAATAGGCACGCGCATACTCATATTTGAATGCACACGCGCATACTCGTATTTGAGAATAGGCACGTGCATACTCATTTTTGAATGCGCACGCGCATACGCGTTTTTGAACAGGCACACGCGTACTCGTTTTTGAATGCGCACGCGTATACTCGTTTTTGAATGCGCACGCGCATACTCGTTTTTGAATGCACACGCGCATACTCATTTTGGAATAGGCACGCGCATACTCGTTTTTGAATGCGCACACGCATACTCGTTTTTGAATGCACACGCGCATACTCGTATTTGAATGCACACGCGCATACTCGTTTTGGAATAGGCACGTGCGTACTCGTTTTTGAATGCTCACGCGCATACGCGTTTTTGAACAGGCACACGCGTACTCGTTTTTGACTGCGTACGCGTATACTCGTTTTGAATGCGCACGCGCATACTTGTTTTTGAATGCACACGCGCATACTCGTTTCGGAATACGCACGCGCATACTCGTTTTGGAATTCGCACGCGCATACTAGTTTTGGAATGCGCACGCGCGTACTCGTTTTTGAATGCGCACACGCATACTCGTTTTGGAATAGGCACGTGCGTACTCGTTTTTGAATGCGCACGCGCATACTCGTTTTTGAATAGGCACGCGCGTACTCGTTTTTGAATGCGCACGCGCATACTCGTTTTTGAATGCACACGCGCGTACTCGTTTTGGAATAGGCACGCGCATACTCGTTTTTGAATAGGCACGCGCGTACTCGTTTTTGAATGCGCACGCGCATACGCGTTTTTGAACATGCACACCCGTACTCGTTTTTGAATGCGCACGCGTATACTCGTTTTTGAATGCACACGCGCATACTCGTTTTTGAATAGGCGCGCGCGTACTCGTTTTTGAATGCGCACGCGTATACTCGTTTCGGAATGCGCACGCGCATACTCGTTTTCGAATAGGCACGCGCATACTCGTTTTGAATGCACACGCGCATACTCGTTTTGGAATACGCTCGCGCATACTCGTTTTGGAATGCGCACGCGCATACTCGTTTTTGAATGCGCACGCGTATACTCGTTTTGAATGCGCACGCGTATACTCGTTTCCGAATGCGCACGTGCATAGTCGTTTTTGAATGCTCACGCGCATACGCGTTTTTGAACATGCACACCCGGACTCGTTTTTGAGTGCGCACGCGTATACTCGTTTCGGAATGCGCACGCGCATACTCGTTTTCGAATAGGCACGCGCATACTCGTTTTTGAATGCGCACACGCATACTCGTTTTCTAATCCACACGTGCACACTCGTTTTAGAATGCGCACGCGCATACTCGTTTTTGAATAGGCACGCGCGTACTCGTTTTGAATGCGCACGCGCATACTCGTTTTTGAATGCACACGCGCATACTCGTTTTGGAATAGGCACGTGCATACTCGTTTTGAATGCGCACGCGCATACTCGTTTTTGAATGCACACGCGCATACTCGTTTTGGAATATGCTCACGCATACTCGTTTTGGAATGCGCACGCGCATACTCGTCTTTGAATAGGCACGCGCGTACTCGTTTTTGAATGCACACGCGCATACTCGTTTTTGAATAGGCATGCGCGTACTCGTTTTTGAGTGCGCACGCGCATACTCGTTTTTGAATGCTCATGCGCGTACTCGTTTTGGAATTGGCACGCGCATACTCGTTTTTGAATTGGCACGCGCGTACTCGTTTCGGAATACGCTCGCGCATACTCGTTTTGGAATGCGCACGCGCATACTCGTTTTTGAATGCGCACGCGCGTACTCGTTTTTGAATGCGCACCCGCACACGCGTTTCGGATTAGGCACGTGTGTACTCGTTTTTGAATAGGCACGCGCGTACTCGTTTTTGAATGCGCACGCGCATAGTCGTTTTTGAATGCACACGCGCATACTCATTTTGGAATAGGCACGCGCATACTCGTTTTTGTAGGCGCACACGCACACTCGTATTTGAATGCACACGCGCATACTCGTTTTGGAACAGGCACGTGCATACTCGTTTTTGAATGCGCACGCGCATATGCGTTTTTGAACAGGCACATGCGTACTCGTTTTGAATGCGCACGCGTATACTCGTTTTTGAATACGCACGCGCATACTCGTTTTTGAATGCACACGCGCATACTCGTTTTGTATTAGGCACGCGCATAAATAGGCCTCGCATACTCGTATTTGAATGCACACGCGCATACTTTTTTGGAATAGGCACGTGCATACTCAATTTTGAGTGCGCACGCGCATACGCGTTTTTGAACAGGCACACGCGTACTCGTTTTTGAATGCGCACGCGTATACTCGTTTCGGAATACGCACGCGCATACTCGTTTTGGAATGCGCACGCGCATACTCGTTTTTGAATGCGCACGTGCGTACTCGTTTTTGAATGCGCACGCACATACTCGCTTTTGAATGCACATGCGCATACTCGTTTTGGAATAAGCACGCGCATACTCGTTTTTGAACGCCCACACGCATACTCGTTTTTGAATGCACACGCGCATACTCGTTTTGGAAATGGCACGTGCGTACTCGTTTTTGAATAGGCACGCGCGTACTCGTTTTTGAATGCGCACGCGCCAACTCGTTTTTGAATGCACACGCGCATACTCGTTTTGGAATAGGCACACGCATACTCGTTTTTGAATGCGCACACGCATACTCGTTTTGGAATAGACACGTGCATACTCGTTTTTGAATGCGCACGCGCATACGCGTTTTTGAACAGGCACACGCGCACTCGTTTTTGAATGCGCACGCGTATACTCGTTTTGAATGCGCACGCGCATACTCGTTTTTGAATGCACACGCGCATACTCGTTTTCGAATTGGCACGCGCATACTCGTTTTTGAATGCGAACATGCATACTCGTATTTGAATGCACACGCGCATACTCGTTTTGGAATAGGCACGTGCGTACTCGTTTTTGAATGCGCACGCGCATACGCGTTTTTGAACAGGCACACGCGTACTCGTTTTTGACTGCGTACGCGTATACTCGTTTTGAATGCGCACGCGCATACATGTTTTTGAATGCACACGCGCTTACTCGTTTCGGAATACGCACGCGCATACTCGTTTTGGAATTCGCACGCGCATTTTGGGACGTTAAACCCCACAAATCAATCAATCAATCAGTTTTGGAATAGGCACGCGCATACTCGTTTTTGAATAGGCACGCGCGTACTCGTCTTTGAATGCGCACGCGCATACGCGTTTTTGAACATGCACACGCGTACTCGTTTTTGAATTCGCACGCGCATACTCGTTTTTAAATGCACACGCGCATACTCGTTTTGGAATAGGCACGCGCATACTCGTCTTTGAATGCGCACGCGCATACTCGTCTTTGAATGCGCACGCGCATACTCGTTTTGGAATAGGCACGTGCGTACTCGTTTTTGAATGCGCACGCGCATATGCGTTTTTGAACAGGCACATGCGTACTCGTTTTGAATGCGCACGCGTATACTCGTTTTTGAATACGCACGCGCATACTCGTTTTTGAATGCACACGCGCATACTCGTTTTGTATTAGGCACGCGCATAAATAGGCCTCGCATACTCGTATTTGAATGCACACGCGCATACTTTTTTGGAATAGGCACGTGCATACTCAATTTTGAGTGCGCACGCGCATACGCGTTTTTGAACAGGCACACGCGTACTCGTTTTTGAATGCGCACGCGTATACTCGTTTCGGAATACGCACGCGCATACTCGTTTTGGAATGCGCACGCGCATACTCGTTTTTGAATGCGCACGTGCGTACTCGTTTTTGAATGCGCACGCACATACTCGCTTTTGAATGCACATGCGCATACTCGTTTTGGAATAAGCACGCGCATACTCGTTTTTGAACGCCCACACGCATACTCGTTTTTGAATGCACACGCGCATACTCGTTTTGGAATAGGCACGTGCGTACTCGTTTTTGAATGCGCACGCGCATATGCGTTTTTGAACAGGCACACGCGTACTCGTTTTGAATGCGCACGCGCATACTCGTTTTTGAACGCCCACACGCATACTCGTTTTTGAATGCACACGCGCATACCCGTTTTGGATTAGGCACGCGCATACTCGTTTTTGAATGTGCCTCGCATACTCGTATTTGAATGCACACGCGCATACTCGTTTTGGAATAGGCACGTGCATACTCAATTTTGAATGCGCACGCGCATACGCGTTTTTGAACAGGCACACGCGTACTCGTTTTTGAATGCGCACGCGTATACTCGTTTTTGAATGCGCACGCGCATACTCGTTTTTGAATGCACACGCGCATACTCATTTTGGAATAGGCACGCGCATACTCGTTTTTGAATGCGCACACGCATACTCGTTTTTGAATGCACACGCGCATACTCGTTTTGGAATGCGCACGCGCATACTCGTTTTTGAATAGGCACGCGCATACTCGTTTTTGAATGCGCACGTGCATACTCGTTTTTGAATGCACACGCGCATACTCGTATTTGAATGCACACGCGCATACTCGTTTTGGAAAAGGCACGTGTGTACTCGTTTTTGAATGCTCACGCGCATACGCGGGTTTGAACAGGCACACGCGTACTCGTTTTTGAATGCATGAATAGGCACAAGCATACTCGTTTTTGATTGCACACGTGTATACTCGTTTTCGAATAGCCCCGCCGCGGTGGTCTAGTGGCTAAGGTACTCGGCTGCTGACCCCAGGGCGCGGGTTCGAATCCCGGCTGCGGCGGCTGCATTTCCGATGGAGGCGGAAATGTTGTAGGCCCGTGTGCTCAGATTTGGGTGCACGTTAAAGAACCCCAGGTGGTCTAAATTTCCGGAGCCCTCCACTACGGCGTCTCTCATAATCATATAGTGGTTTTGGGACGTTAAACCCCACATATCAATCATCAATCAATCGTTTTCGAATAGGCACGCGCATACTCGTTTTTAAATGCACACGCGCATACTCGTTTCGAAATAGGCACGCGCATACTCGTTTTGGAATGCGCACAGGCATACTCGTTTTTGAATCGTCACGCGCGTACTCGTTTATGAATGCGCACGCGCATACTCGTTTTTGAATGCACACGCGCATACTCGTTTTGTAATAGGCACGTGCATACTCGTTTTTGAATGCGCACGCGCACACTCGTTTTTGAATGCACACGCGCATACTCGTTTCGGAATACGCTCGCACGTACTCGTTTTTGAATGCCCACGCGCATACTCGTTTTTGAATGCACACGCGCATACTCGTTTTGGAATAGGCACGTGCATACTCGCTTTTGAATGCGCACGCGCATACTCGTTTTTGAATGCACACGCGCATACTCGTTTCGGAATACGCTCGCACATACTCGTTTTTGAATGCGCACGCACGTACTCGTTTTTGAATGCGCACGCGCATACTCGTTTTGGAAAAGGCACGTGTGTACTCGTTTTTGAATAGGCACGCGCGTACTCGTTTTTGAATGCGCACGCGCATAGTCGTTTTTGAATGCACACGCGCATACTCGTTTTGGATTAGGCACGCGCATACTCGTTTTTGAATGTGCCTCGCATACTCGTATTTGAATGCACACGCGCATACTCGTTTTGGAATAGGCACGTGTATACTCAATTTTGAATGCGCACGCGCATACGCGTTTTTGAACAGGCACACGCGTACTCGTTTTTGAATGCACACGCGTATACTCGTTTCGGAATACGCACGCGCATACTCGTTTTTGAATGCACACGTGCGTACTCGTTTTTGAATGCGCACGCACATACTCGCTTCTGAATGCACACGCGCATACTCGTTTTGGAATACGCTCGCGCATACTCGTTTTTGAATGCGCACGCGCATACTCGTTTTTGAATAGGCACGCGCGTACTCGTTTTTGAATGCGCACACGCATACTCGTATTTGAATGCACACGCGCATACTCGTTTTGGAATAGGCACGTGCATACTCAATTTTGAATGCGCACGCGCATACGCGTTTTTGAACAGGCACACGCGTACTCGTTTTTGAATGCACACGCGTATACTCGTTTCGGAATGCGCACGCGCATACTCGTTTTTGAATGCGCACGCGCGTACTCGTTTTTGAATGCGCACGCACATACTCGTTTTGGAATAGGCACGTGTGTACTCGTTTTTGAATAGGCACGCGCGTACTCGTTTTTGAATGCGCACGCGCATAGTCGTTTTTGAATGCACACGCGCAAACTCGTTTTGGAATAGGCACGCGCATACTCGTTTTTGAAGGCGCACACGCATACTCGTATTTGAATGCACACGCGCATACTCGTTTTGGAATAGGCACGTGCATACTCGTTTTTGAATGCGCACGCGCATATGCGTTTTTGAACAGGCACACGCGTACTCGTTTTTGAATGCGCACGCGTATACTCGTTTTGAATGCGCACGCGCATACTCGTTTTTGAATGCACACGCGCATACTCGTTTTGGATTAGGCACGCGCATACTCGTTTTTGAATGTGCCTCGCATACTCGTATTTGAATGCACACGCGCATACTCGTTTTGGAATAGGCACGCGCATACTCGTTTTTGAAGGCGCACACGCATACTCGTATTTGAATGCACACGCGCATACTCGTTTTGGAATAGGCACGTGCATACTCGTTTTTGATTGCGCACGCGCATATGCGTTTTTGAACAGGCACACGCGTACTCGTTTTTGAATGCACACGCGCATACTCGTTTTGGAATAGGCACGTGCGTACTCGTTTTTGAATGCGCACGCGCATACGCGTTTTTGAACAGGCACACGCGTACTCGTTTTTGACTGCGTACGCGTATACTCGTTTTGAATGCGCACGCGCATACTTGTTTTTGAATGCACAAATACGCTCGCGCATACTCGTTTTGGAATGCGCAAGCGCATACTCGTTTTTGAATGGGCACGCGCGTACTCGTTTTTGAATGCACACGCGCGTACTCGTTTTTGAATGCGCACGCGCATACTCGTTTTTGAATAGGCACAAGCATACTCGTTTTTGATTGCACACATGTATACTCGTTTTTGTATGCACACGCGCATACTCGTTTTCGAAAAGGCACGCGCAAACTCGTTTTTAAATGCACACGCGCATACTCGTTTCGAAATAGGCACGCGCATACTCGTGTTGGAATGCGCACAGGCATACTCGTTTTTGAATAGGCACGCGCGTACACGTTTTTGAATGCGCACGCGCATACTCGTTTTTGAATGCACACGCGCATGCTCGTTTTGGAATGGGCACGTGCATACTCGTTTTTGAATGCGCACGCGCATACTCGTTTTTGAATGCACACGCGCATACTGGTTTCGGAATACGCTCGCACATACTCGTTTTTGAATGCGCACGCGCATACTCGTTTTGGAATACGCACGTGTGTACTCGTTTTGAATGCACACGCGCATACTCGTTTTGAATGCGCACGCGCATACTCGTTTTTGAATAGGCACAAGCATACTCGTTTTTGATTGCACACATGTATACTCGTTTTTGTATGCACACGCGCATACTCGTTTTCGAAAAGGCACGCGCAAACTCGTTTTTAAATGCACACGCGCATATGCGTTTTTGAACAGGCACACGCGTACTCGTTTTTGAATGCACACGCGCATACTCGTTTCGGAATACGCTCGCACATACTCGTTTTTGAATGCGCACGCGCATACTCGTTTTGGAATACGCACGTGTGTACTCGTTTTTGAATAGGCACGCGCGTACTCGTTTTTGAATGCGCACGCGCATACTCGTTTTGAATGCACACGCGCATATTCCTTTTGGAATAGGCACGCGCATACTCGTTTTTGAAGGCGCGCACGCATACTCGTATTTGAATGCACACGCGCATACTCGTTTTGGAATAGGCACGTGCATACTCGTTTTTGAATGCGCACGCGCATATGCGTTTTTGAACAGGCACACGCGTACTCGTTTTTGAATGCGCACGCGTATACTCGTTTCGGAATGCGCACGCGCATACTCGTTTTCGAATAGGCACGCGCATACTCGTTTTTGAATGCGCACACGCATACTCGTTTTCTAATCCACACGTGCACACTTGTTTTAGAATGCGCACGCGCATACTCGTTTTTGAATAGGCACGCGCGTACTCGTTTTTTAATGCGCACGCGCATACTCAATTTTGAATGCACACGCGCATACTCGTTTTGGAATAGGCACGTGCATACTCGTTTTTGAATGCGCACGCGCATACTCGTTTTGGAATGCACACGCGCATACTCGTTTTGGAATATGCTCGCGCATACTCGTTTTGGAATGCGCACGCGCATACTCGTCTTTGAATAGGCACGCGCGTACTCGTTTTTGAATGCACACGCGCATACTCGTTTTTGAATAGGCATTCGCGTACTCGTTTTTGAATGCGCACGCGCATACTCGTTTTTGAATGCACATGCGCATACTCGTCTTGGAATTAGCACGCGCATACTCGTTTTTGACTTGGCACGCGCATATGCGTTTTTGAACAGGCACACGCGTACTCGTTTTTGAATGCGCACGCGCATACTCGTTTTTGAACGCCCACACACATACTCGTTTTTGAATGCACACGCGCATACTCGTTTTGGAATGGGCACGTGCGTTCTCGTTTTTGAATGCGCACGCGCATACTCGTTTTTGAATGCGCACGCGCATACTCGTTTTGGAATAGGCACGCGCATACTCGTTTTTGAATGCGCACACGCATACTCGTTTTTGAATGCACACGCGCATACTCGTATTTGAATGCACACGCGCATACTCGTTTTGGAATAGGCACGTGCGTACTCGTTTTTGAATGCTCACGCGCATACGCGGGTTTGAACAGGCACACGCGTACTCGTTGTTGAATGCGCACGCGTATACTCGTTTTGAATGCGCACGCGCATACTTGTTTTTGAATGCACACGCGCATACACGTTTTGGAATAGGCACACGCATACTACTTTTTGAATGCGCACACGCATACTCGTATTTGAATGCACACGCGCATACTCGTTTTGGAATAAGCACGTGCATACTCATTTTTGAATGCGCACGCGCGTACTCGTTTTCAAAAATTTGCACGCGCATACGCGTTTTTGAACATGCACACCCGTACTCGTTTTTCAATGCGCACGCGTATACTCGTTTTGAATGCACACGCGCATACTCGTATTTGAATAGGCGCGCGTGTACTCGTTTTTGAATGCGCACGCGTATACTCGTTTCGGAATGCGCACGTGCATACTCGTTTTTGAATGCTCACGCGCATACGCGTTTTTGAACATGCACACCCGGACTCGTTTTTGAATGCGCACGCGTATACTCGTTTCGGAATGCGCACGTGCATACTCGTTTTCGAATAGGCACGCGCATACTCGTTTTTGAATGCGCACACGCATACTCGTTTTCTAATCCACACGTGCACACTCGTTTTAGAATGCGCACGCGCATACTCGTTTTTGAATAGGCACGCACGTACTCGTTTTTTAATGCGCACGCGCATACTTAATTTTGAATGCACACGCGCATACTCGTTTTGGAATAGGCACGTGCATACTCGTTTTTGAATGCACACGCGCATACTCATTTTGGAATAGGCACGCGCATACTCGTTTTTGAATGCGCACACGCATACTCGTTTTTGAATGCACACGCGCATACTCGTATTTGAATGCACACGCGCATACTCGTTTTCGAATAGGCACGTGCGTACTCGTTTTTGAATGCTCACGCGCATACGCGGGTTTGAACAGGCACACGCGTACTCGTTGTTGACTGCGTACGCGTATACTCGTTTTGAATGCGCACGCGCATACTTGTTTTTGAATGCACACGCGCATACTCGTTTCGGAATACGCACGCGCATACTCGTTTTGGAATTCGCACGCGCATACTAGTTTTTGAATGCGCACGCGCGTACTCGTTTTTGAATGCGCACGCGCATACCCGTTTTGGAATAGGCACGCGCACGCGTATACTCGTTTTTGAATGCGCACGCGCATACTCGTTTTTGAATGCACACGCACATACTCGTTTTGGATTAGGCACGCGCATACTCGTTTTTGAATGCGCACGCGCATACTCGTATTTGAATGCACACGCGCATACTGGTTTCGGAATACGCTCGCGCATACTCGTTTTTGAATGCGCACGCGCATACGCGTTTTTGAACATGCACACCCGTACTCGTTTTTGAATGCACACGCACATACTCGTTTTGGAATACGCTCGCGCATACTCGTTTTGGAATTCGCACGCGCATACTCGACTTTTTGAATGCGCACACGCATACTCGTATTTGAATGCACACGCGCATACTCGTTTTGGAATAATTACGTGCATACTCATTTTTGAATGCGCACGCGCGTACTCGTTTTCAAAAATTTGCACGCGCATACGCGTTTTTGAACATGCACACCCGTACTCGTTTTTCAATGCGCACGCGTATACTCGTTTTGAATGCACACGCGCATACTCGTATTTGAATAGGCGCGCGTGTACTCGTTTTTGAATGCGCACGCGTATACTCGTTTCGGAATGCGCACGTGCATACTCGTTTTTGAATGCTCACGCGCATACGCGTTTTTGAACATGCACACCCGGACTCGTTTTTGAATGCGCACGCGTATACTCGTTTCGGAATGCGCACGCGCATACTCGTTTTCGAATAGGCACGCGCATACTCGTTTTTGAATGCGCACACGCATACTCGTTTTCTAATCCACACGTGCACACTCGTTTTAGAATGCGCACGCGCATACTCGTTTTTGAATAGGCACGCGCGTACTCGTTTTTTAATGCGCACGCGCATACTCGTTTTGAATGCACACGCGCATACACGTTTTGGAATAGGCACACGCATACTACTTTTTGAATGCGCACACGCATACTCGTATTTGAATGCACACGCGCATACTCGTTTTGGAATAATTACGTGCATACTCATTTTTGAATGCGCACGCGCGTACTCGTTTTCAAAAATTCGCACGCGCATACGCGTTTTTGAACATGCACACCCGTACTCGTTTTTCAATGCGCACGCGTATACTCGTTTTGAATGCACACGCGCATACTCGTATTTGAATAGGCGCGCGTGTACTCGTTTTTGAATGCGCACGCGTATACTCGTTTCGGAATGCGCACGTGCATACTCGTTTTTGAATGCTCACGCGCATACGCGTTTTTGAACAGGCACACGCGTACTCGTTTTGAATGCGCACGCGCATACTCGTTTTGGAATGCGCACGCGCATACTCGTTTTTGAATGCGCACGCGCGTACTCGTTTTTGAATGCACACGCGCATACTCGTTTTGGAATTGGCACGTGCGTACTCGTTTTTAAATGCGCACGCGCATAGTCGTTTTTGAATAGGTACGCACGTACTCGTTTTTGAATGCGCACGCGCATACTCGTTTTGGAATTCGCACGCGCATACTCGTTTTTGAATAGGCACGCGCGTACTCGTTTTTGAATGCGCACGCGCATACTCGTTTTTGAATGCACACGCGCATACTCGTTTTGGAATAGGCACGTGCATACTCGTTTTTGAATGCGCACGCGCATACTCGTTTTTGAATGCACACGCGCATACTCGTTTTGGAATGCGCACGCGCATACGCGTTTTTGAACAGGCACACGCGTACTCGTTTTTGAATGCGCACGCGCATACTCGTATTTGAATAGGCGCGCGTGTACTCGTTTTTGAATGCGCACGCGCATACTCGTTTTTGAATGCACACGCGCGTACTCGTTTTGGAATAGGCACGCGCATACTCGTTTTTGAATGCGCACGCGTATACTCGTTTTGGATTGCACGCGCGCATACTCGTTTTGGAATATGCTCGCGCATATCGTTTTGGAATGCGCACGCGCATACGTCTTTGAATAGGCACGCGCGTACTCGTTTTTGAATGCACACGCGCATACTCGTTTTTGAATAGGCATTCGCGTACTCGTTTTTGAATGCGCACGCGCATACTCGTTTTTGAATGCACATGCGCATACTCGTTTTGGAATTGGCACGCGCATACTCGTTTTTGACTTGGCACGCGCATATGCGTTTTTGAACAGGCACACGCGTACTCGTTTTTGAATGCGCACGCGCATACTCGTTGTTGAACGCCCACACACATACTCGTTTTTGAATGCACACGCGCATACTCGTTTTGGAATTGGCACGTGCGTACTCGTTTTTAAATGCGCACGCGCATAGTCGTTTTTGAATAGGTACGCACGTACTCGTTTTTGAATGCGCACGCGCATACTTGTTTTTGAATGCACACGCGCATACACGTTTTGGATAGGCACACGCATACTACTTTTGAATGCGCACACGCATACTCGTATTGAATGCACACGCGCATACTCGTTTTGGAATAAACACGTGCATACTCATTTTTGAATGCGCACGCGCGTACTCGTTTTCAAAAATTTGCACGCGCATACGCGTTTTTGAACATGCACACCCGGACTCGTTTTTGAATGCGCACGCGTATACTCGTTTTTGAATGCACACGCGCATACTCGTATTGAATAGGCCGCGTGTACTCGTTTTTGAATGCGCATGCGTATACTCGTTTCGGAATGCGCACGTGCATACTCGTTTTTGAATGCTCACGCGCATACGCGTTTTTGAACATGCACACCCGGACTCGTTTTTGAATGCGCACGCGTATACTCGTTCGGAATGCGCACGCGCATACTCGTTTTCGAATAGGCCCGCGCATACTCGTTTTTGAATGCGCACACGCATACTCGTTTTCTATCCACACGTGCACACTCGTTTTAGAATGCGCACGCGCATACTCGTTTTTGAATAGGCACGCGCGGTACTCGTTTTTTAATGCGCCGCGCATACTCAATTTTCAATGCACGCGCGCATACTCGTTTGGATAGGCACGTGCATACTCGTTTTTGAATGCGCACGCGCATACTCGTTTTGGATGCACACGCGCATACTCGTTTTTGGAATATGCTCGAGCATACTCGTTTTGGAATGCGCACGTGCATACTCGTCTTTGAATAGGCACGCGCGTACTCGTTTTTGAATGCACACGCGCATACTCGTTTTGAATAGGCGGTTCGCGTACTCGTTTTTGAATGCGCACGCGCATACTCGTTTTGAATGAACATCGCATACTCGTGTTGGAATTGGCACGCGCATACTCGTTTTTGACTTGGCACAGCGCATATGCGTTTTTGAACAGGCACACGCGTACTCGTTTTTGAATGCGCACGCGCATACTCGTGTTGAACGCCCACACACATACTCGTTTTTGAATGCACACGTGCATACTAGTTTTGGAATTGGCACGCGCGTACTCGTTTTAAATGCGCACCGCGGCATCCAGTCGGTTTTGAATAGGTACGCACCGTACTCGTGTTTGATAATGCGCACGCGCCTACTCTGTTTTGACAGGCACACGCGCATACAGTTTTGGAATAGGCACACGCATCACTACTTTTTTGAATGCGCTACACGCACTACTCGTATTTGACGTGCACACGCGCATACCTCGTTGTTGAATAATTACGTGCATACTCATTTGAATGCGCACGGTGCCCGTACTCCGTTTTCAAAATTTGCACGCCATAACGCGTTTTGAACATGCACACCCGTACTCGTTTTCAATGCGCACGCGCTTATACCGCCCCACCCCGTTTTGAATGCACACGCGCAGACTCGTCTTTGAATAGGCGCGCGTGTACTCGTTTTTGAATGCGCACGCGTATACTCGTTTCGGAATGCGCACGTGCATACTCGTTTTTGAATGCTCACGCGCATACCGCGGTTTTTGAACATAGCACACCCGGACTCGTTTTTGAATACGCACGCGTATACTCGTTTCGGAATGCGCACGCGCATACTCGTTTTCGAATAGGCACGCGCATACTCGTTTTTGAATGCGCACACGCATACTCGTTTTCTAATCCACACGTGCACACTCGTTTTAGAATGCGCACGCGCATACTCGTTTTTGAATAGGCACGCGCGTACTCGTTTTTTAATGCGCACGCGCATACTCAATTTTGAATGCACACGCGCATACTCGTTTTGGAATAGGCACGTGCATACTCGTTTTTGAATGCGCACGCGCATACTCGTTTTGGAATGCACACGCGCATACTCGTTTTGGAATATGCTCGCGCATACTCGTTTTGGAATGCGCACGCGCATACTCGTCTTTGAATAGGCACGCGCGTACTCGTTTTTGAATGCACACGCGCATACTCGTTTTTGAATAGGCATTCGCGTACTCGTTTTTGAATGCGCACGCGCATACTCGTTTTTGAATGCACATGCGCATACTCGTTTTGGAATTGGCACGCGCATACTCGTTTTTGACTTGGCACGCGCGTAGTCGTTTCGGAATACGCTCGCGCATACTCGTTTTTGAATGCGCACGCGCGTACTCGTTTTTGAATGCGCACGCGCATACTCGTTTTGGAATAGGCACGTGTGTACTCGTTTTTGAATAGGCACGCGCGTACTCGTTTTTGAATGCGCACGCGCATAGCCGTTTTTGAACAGGCACACGCGTACTCGTTTTTGAATGCGCACGCGTATACTCGTTTTGATTGCGCACGCGCATACTCGTTTTTGAATGCACACACGCATACTCATTTTGGATTAGGCACGCGCATACATAGGTCTCGCATACTCGTATTTGAATACACACGTGCATACTCGTTTTGGAATAGGCACGTGCATACTCAATTTGAGTGCGCACGCGCATACGCGTTTTTTGAACAGGCACACGCGTACTCGTTTTGAATGCGCACGCGTATACTCGTTTCGGAATACGCACGCGCATACTCGTTTTGGAATGCGCACGCGCATACTCGTTTTTAAATGCGCACGTGCGTACTCGTTTTTGGATGCGCAAGCAGCATACTCGCTTTGTGAATGCACATGCGCATACTCGTTTTGGAATAAGCACGCGCATACTTGTTTTGAAACGCCCACACGCATACTCGTTTTTGAATGCACACGCGCATACTCGTTTTGGAAATGGCACGTGCGTACTCTTTTTGAATAGGCACGCGCGTACTCGTTTTTGATTGCGCACGCGCCAACTCGTTTTATAATAATATAATAATAATAATATATTTTTTATTTCCATCAGCGATGGAGGAGACTGCGGGTAAAAGTTGCTTGAAGCACAAGCAACTTGACAGAGGCCCGCAGCCACCCCTACAGTGCAGGCAGCGATGGCAAACATTCACATAAAGAGAAAAAAATCACAAGAAACACTTATTCGGAAATGTAGATATGTCTAAAAAAACATATCAGTAAGGAAGAATGAAAAAAGCAATATTTTACACTATTTACTATGTTAGCATGAATTGATGAAATGCTCGCGCAGTGTTCGTGCAGAGGTTATTTTCAATTCAATGTGTAATTTATGAAATGAATTTAAAAGGGTTGGCAGCGTGTATGATAGCTTCTGCATAGAATAGCTTGTCCGCGCAGTGACCACCTTCCACTGTTCTATGTAACGAGTGCCGTATGAATGGGTGTTTTTGGCAAGATGAGATAACTCGTGGAAAAACTTTAGGTTTTCTTTTATCTCTCGTTTGAACGCTATACTTAACTTGTAATTGTATAGGGTAAACACGCGGATGACATTTCCCTTCAAGAATAAATCTGAAGTATGGGAATTGTAGGGTACATTGAAAAGCGCCCGTAGAAATTTTTTCTGCAGTACATGAAGTCTTTCAAGATTTGTATATGTCGTCGTACCCCATACCAAAAAACAATAATACAAGGAAGAAAAAAAGAGCGCATTGTAAACAAGAAGCTTTATTTTAAAAGGTAATATCAATCTGTGACGCGCCATCATACCAACCACACGAGATAGCTTGCCTAAAACTGATTCGATGTGTAAATCCCAAAGCATATTTTGTGTGAAGGTAACTCCCAGTATTTTCACACTACTCACTATTTCTATTGCTTCATTTGTGTAAAGAAGGGTGATGTGATCGCAGGTTATCTGCTTAGATTTTGGTCTGAAAATCACGGCTTTTGTCTTTTTAGTATTAATTTGCAAAACGTTTGCTGCTGACCATTCTTGGAGCGCCCTTAGAGCAGTGTTGGTGTTATTCTGAAGGCTACCAAGTTCAGGTGACGAAAAAAATAGGCTAGCGTCGTCAGCGTACATAACGTATTTCGCATCACTGTAGATATTTACTAGGTCATTGATGTAAACTATAAAAAGAAATGGGCCGAGAATACTACCTTGAGGAACGCCTCTGCTGATGTGTTTTAAGTCTGAACGGTAATGCTCAATCTGACGTACTGATGCGATGATCTAGATACGACTTCACGAGGTTTAAGCAGTGCCCGCGAATACCATAGGTTTCAAGTTTTTTAAGTAGTATGGAATGATGGATACAATCAAATGCTTTACTGAAATCAATGTAAAGGCCGAGCACAAGATTCTTGCTTTCAAATTGTGTTAAAATGAATTCTTTTTGCTGTAGCAAGGCTAACTCAGTAGAAAGGTGTTTTCTAAATCCAAATTGGGCTGTAGATATAAGATTGTGCTTATCGAAAAAATTAGACATTTGCACGTGTATAAGTTTCTCCAGCCCTTTGGATAATACTGGTAATTATCGAAATAGGTCTATAATTTTTGATATCGTTTATGTCACCTTTCTTAAAAAGCACAGAAACTCTTGCGATCTGCATCCTCCTGGGAAAGATAGCGCTCGCAAAAGACAGATTAAAGATGTAGGTAAGATATGGACAAATTAAATCAAGCACATACTTGATTGGACGAACCTGCATGCCCTCAACGTCACAACTTGAGCTATTTTTAAGCGAAAGAAAAACTGACAGTACTTCAGACTCTGTAAATGGGCGAAGGAAAAAGGAAGATGGATTGCTATCAGGCATAAATTTTGTAATATCAGCAGATGCACAAGAATTGAATTGCTCACAAAATAATCATTAAATGTATTCGCCAAATCATCGCCCCATATTTCGTGGCCACCAAGAAATAGCTTTTCTACACGTGGAGACGATTTACGGCGATTTAAGACAGTATTAGGCTTTTTCCATAACATATCGGGTTTTTTTGAGCAGCTATCAAACTCAGCTTGAAAATAGCATTTCCTGTGTGACCTTAGTTCTTTGTTTAGTTTGTTTCTAAGCGACTTGTATTCTTTCAATATGCTTGGTTCCTTACTTTTAATGAACTTGTGATAAAGCGCATTTTTACACTTAATTTTTTGTAACAATTCAGGGGTTATCCATGGTTTCTTATTTTTTTACCCAATTTAAACTTTTTTTGTGGGAAGTGACGCTTATACACACGAGAAATTTCATCAATAAGTTTACTGTATGCAATGTCAACGTCGTCTATTTCAGAATTTGCGGAATATCGCTAAGTAGCAATTCAGCTCTAAAATTATCCAAACCTGTTTGTGTAATATTTTGAAAAGAAATGTACTGATGCTTTTCATTTATCGTGAAATTTGCTTTCTTAGTAGAGCAAATATTGGGAGGTGGTCACTAAGGTCCCACGTTATTACACCACTGTTGGCTTTTGTAGAATCGATATTAGTAATAAATAAATCTAACAGTGTTTCGCTTTCAGTAGTTACCCTTGTCGGTACATAGATTAAATTTTCACATCCGTTAGAAGTCAGCATGGTTAACATGGCCTTTTGTGGTGCAGAAATGGTCAACAGGTCGATATTAAAATCACCAGCAGACACCAATCAATCGCCAGTTTCTGAAACAAATGATAACAGCTGTTCATAGAAACAAAAGAAACTAGGAAGATTTCCACTTGGTGATCTATAGCAAACGAAAACATACAGTCATTCACACGAGCTGTTATTATTTCAAAATCATCACAACAGATACAAAAGTTGGAAAGCAGCTTCGCAGTTTACGTGCTCTCTTAGCAACAGCATAACGCCACCGCCTCGGCGATTAGTTCTGTTTACACAATACGATTGATAAGACGGAAATTTGAACAAATCACGATCATCCCTGCACCAAGTTTCACTAAGCATTACTGCATCAAACAGAAAATGAAAACCATTGATGAAGTCATTTATATCTTCTTCCTTGTTATAGAGTGAACGAACGTTTAGATGAAGGCACTTCAAGGAATGTGCGTGATGACTTGTCACAAAAGCGTCTAGCTCGTGTGGAAGAAAGGGACTTTGACTAGCCATTTTGAGGAATGAAATAATCTAGATACAGTCAGCAACTAGCAGGCTTAGACGGGAAAGTCGGTCCTGTGACGCACTACTAACACGGAATCGCCGTCAGATTTGCGCAGTAGGATTTTCCCGTTCTTGTGCCAGGCGTATTTGTACCGATTTTCCCTCGCCCATTCCTTAGCCTCTCGAAGCAGTTGCCGACTTTGGCTGGTCAAGTTCTCTTGGATGAACAGGCTTGATTTCTTTTCTCTCAGTTTTGACCGGTTATGCAGCCATTCGTCTCTAACAGATTGTCTGACATACCGAACGATTATACCTGGTGTTTTGCCAAATTTGCATGGGAGGCGGTGAATGGCAGCGACGTCTGCTGCGTCCAGTGCACAAACGTCAATCATGCTGGCAACAGAATTTACCTTTGCAAGCAAATTTTCACCTTCAGAGACGCTTACACCATGTATTTCCAAGTTAAACTTGCGGCTTCTCCACTCGAGCTCATTTAAATCGGCCTCAAGTTTTTTTGAAGCATCATCACTAGCGCAGGTGTCCTGTTCAAGGCGTTCAAGTCTTTTCCGTATTTCTTTCGTATCTTTTTTCTTGTGCGGCAAGCCTTGTCAACATCTCATCGTACTTGTCCGACATGAGCTGTATCGACCGCTCGATGTTTGGCACTGTTTCCCTGAGCGGCAACAACTCGTCTAACTTGTGACTTATGCCACTGAGAATAGATCTGATGTCAACTTCAGATTCCGGCCTCCCTTCAGTGATCTCGACACTTTTTCCACTATCTTTGCACGTAGAGCAAACCCACTTTTGCCTAGCCGATTCGGACTTCTTTTTATACTGTTTTTCTGATATGCCTGCACATGTTCCAATGTGGAAACAGTGGCTACACTCGCC
Organism: Rhipicephalus microplus; assembly: GCF_013339725.1. NCBI lineage: Eukaryota > Metazoa > Arthropoda > Arachnida > Ixodida > Ixodidae > Rhipicephalus > Rhipicephalus microplus. The sequence continues at coordinate 27,722 of NW_023611677.1, forward strand.
ACATGCCACCGACAATTCATCGGATTTAATGGCATCGTTACATGTAGGGCATGCATTTAGTGTCGACATAGTACCAGGAAATGTAGCACACAGAACAAATACAATTCACTTGGCAGCAGCGGCAGCACAGAAAACTCGCTAAGAACAACAAAACAAATTTGAACCGGGCGTGAACTAACCTGCGCAAACAGATGAAAATCAGTAGATCTGCCGGTTCTGCCACCGCTGCTGCCAAAGAGCCGCTGTCCTCAGGGTCGGTGACTTTTATAGCGAAGCTCGGTGATGGTGGTGGCCCCCAGCGGTAAGATCGTCGGTAGCTTCAGTTGGAGATATCAGTTGATCCGAAGAAATCGCGGCGTGAAAATGGCACACGATGCGATAAAACTTGATAGCAGGGAGATGGTTTCCACACAGGCCACCGACAGGAAGGCAGTGGTCGACGAAAAAAAATCTGCGCAAACAGACGAAAATCAGTAGATCTGCCGGTTCTGCCACCGCTGCTGCCAAAGAGTGCACTTTGGCAGCAGCGGTGGATGCACACGCGCAGCAGCTTTTGAATGCACACGCGCATACTCCGTTTTGGAATAGACACGTGCAATACTCGTTTTGAATGCGCCACGCGCATGACGCGATGTTGAACAGCCACAAACGCGTACTCGTTTTTGAATGGCCGCCACGTGGGGCATAACCCTTTTAGATATGGCACGATGCGTACTCGTTTTTGAAAATGCGCACGGCGCATAGGTCGTTTTTGAACAGACACACGCGTACTCGTTTTTGAATGCGCACGCGGTAGACTCGTTTTGGAAAAATTGCGCACCGCGCATACTCGTTTTTGAATGCACACACGCATACTCATTTTGGATTAGGCACGCGCATACATAGGTCTCGCATACTCGTATTTGAATACACACGTGCATACTCGTTTTGGAATAGGCACGTGCATACTCAATTTTGAATGCGCACGCGCATACGCGTTTTTGAACAGGCACACGCGTACTCGTTTTTGAATGCGCACGCGTATACTCGTTTCGGAATACGCACGCGCATACTCGTTTTGGAATGCGCACGCGCATACTCGTTTTTAAATGCGCACGTGCGTACTCGTTTTTGAATGCGCACGCACATACTCGCTTTTGAATGCACATGCGCATACTCGTTTTGGAATAAGCACGCGCATACTCGTTTTTGAACGCCCACACGCATACTCCTTTTGGAATACACTCGCGCATACTCGTTTTGGAATGCGCACGCGCATACTCGTTTTGGAATGCGCACGCACATACTCGTTTTTGAATGCGCACGCGCATTCTCGTTTTTGAATGCACACGCGCGTACTCGTTTTGGAATTGGCACGCGCATACTCGTTTTTGAATAGGCACGCGCGTACTCAATTCGGAATATGCTCGCGCATACTCGTTTTGGAATGCGCACGCGCATACTCGTTTTTGAATGCGCACGCGCGTACTCCTTTTTGAATGCGCACGCGCATACTCGTTTTGGAATAGGCACGTGTGTATTCGCTTTTGACTAGGCACGCGCGTACTCGTTTTTGAATGCGCACGCGCATACTTGTTTTTGAATGCACACGCGCATACTCGCTCTGGAATAGACACGTGCATACTCGTTTTTGAATGCGCACGCGCATACTCGTTTTTGAATGCACACGCGCATACTCGTTTTGGAATACGCTCGCGCATACTCGTTTTGGAATGCGCACGCGCATACTCGTTTTTGAATAGGCACGCGCGTACTCGTTTTTGAATGCGCACGCGCATACTCGTTTTTGAATGCACACGCGCGTACTCGTTTTGGAATGCGCACGCGCATACTCGTTTTTGAATAGGCACAAGCATACTCGTTTTTGATTGCACACGTGTATACTCGTTTTTGAATGCACACGCGCATACTCGTTTTCGAATAGGCACGCGCATACTCGTTTTTAAATGCACACACGCATACTCGTTTCGAAATAGGCACGCGCATACTCGTTTTGGAATGCGCACAGGCATACTCATTTTTGAATAGGCACGCGCGTACTCGTTTTTGAATGCGCACGCGCATACTCGTTTTTGAATGCACAAGCGCATACTCGTTTTGGAATAGGCACGTGCATACTCGTTTTTGAATACGCACGCGCATACTCGTTTTTGAATGCACGCGCGAATACTCGTTTCGCAATACGCTTGCACATACTCGTTTTTGAATGCGCACGCACGTACTCATTTTTGAATGCGCACGCGCATACTCGTTTTGGAATAGGCACGTGTGTACTCGTTTTTGAATGCGCACGCGCATAGTCGTTTTTGAATGCACACGCGCATACTCGTTTTGGATTAGGCACGCACATACTCGTTTTTGAATGCGCACGCGCATACGCGTTTTTGAACAGGCACACGCGTACTCGTTTTTGAATGCGCACGCGTATACTCGTTTTGAATGCGCACGCGCATACTTGTTTTTGAATGCACACGCGCATACTCGTTTCGGAATACGCACGCGCATACTCGTTTTGGAATTCGCACGCGCATACTAGTTTTTGAATGCGCACGCGCATACTCGTTTTGGAATAGGCACGTGCGTACTCGTTTTTGAATGCGCACGCGCATACTCGTTTTTGAATAGGCACGCGCGTACTCGTTTTGAATGCGCACGCGCATACTCGTTTTTGAATAGGCACGCGCGTACTCGTTTTTGAATGCGCACGCGCATACTCGTTTTTGAATGCACACGCGCGTACTCGTTTTGGAATTGGCACGCGCATACTCGTTTTTGAATAGGCACGCGCGTACTCGTTTTGGAATACGCTCGCGCATACTCGTTTTGGAATGCGCACGCGCATACTCGTTTTGGAATAGGCACGTGTGTACTCGTTTTTGAATAGGCACGCGCGTACTCGTTTTTGAATGCGCACGCGCATACTCCTTTTTGAATGCACACGCGCATACTCGTTTTTGAATGCACACGCGCATACTCGTTTTTGAATGCACACGCGCACACTCGTTTTGGAATGCGCACGCGCATACTCGTTTTCGAATAGGCACGCGCATACTCGTTTTTGAATGCGCACACGCATACTCGTTTTTGAATGCACACGCGCACACTCGTTTTGGAATGCGCACGCGCATACTCGTTTTTGAATAGGCACGCGCGTACTCGTTTTTGAATGCGCACGCGCATGGGCACGCGCGTTCTCGTTTTTGAATGCACACGCGCGAACTCATTTTGGAATGCGCACGCGCATACTCGTTTTTGAATAGGCACAAGCATACTCGTTTTTGATTGCACACGCGCATACTCGTTTTCGAATAGGCACGCGCATACTCGTTTTTAAATGCACACGCGCATACTCGTTTCGAAATAGGCACGCGCATACTCGTTTTGGAATGCGCACAGGCATACTCGTTTTTGAATGCACACGCGCATGCTCGTTTTGGAATAGGCACGTGCATACTCGTTTTTGAATACGCACGCGCATACTCGTTTTTGAATGCACACGCGCATACTGGTTTCGAAATACGCTCGCACATACTCGTTTTTGTATGCGCACGCACGTACTCGTTTTTGAATGCGCACGCGCATACTGGTTTTGGAATACGCACGTGTGTACTCGTTTTTGAATAGGCACGTGCGTACTCGTTTTTGAATGCGCACGCACATACTCGTTTTTGAATGCACACGCGCATACTCGTTTTGGAATAGGCACGCGCATACTCGTTTTTGAAGGCGCACACGCATACTCGTATTTGAATGCACACGCGCATACTCGTTTTGGAATAGGCACGTGCATACTCGTTTTTGAATGCGCACGCGCATACTCGTTTTTGAATGCACACGCGCATACTGGTTTCGAAATACGCTCGCACATACTCGTTTTTGTATGCGCACGCACGTACTCGTTTTTGAATGCGCACGCGCATACTGGTTTTGGAATACGCACGTGTGTACTCGTTTTTGAATAGGCACGTGCGTACTCGTTTTTGAATGCGCACGCACATACTCGTTTTTGAATGCACACGCGCATATTCGTTTTGGAATAGGCACGCGCATACTCGTTTTTGAAGGCGCACACGCATACTCGTATTTGAATGCACACGCGCATACTCGTTTTGGAATAGGCACGTGCATACTCGTTTTTGAATGCGCACGCGCATATGCGTTTTTCAACAGGCACACGCGTACTCGTTTTTGAATGCGCCCGCGCATACTAGTTTTGGAATTGGCACGTGCGTACTCGTTTTTAAATGCGCACGCGCATACTCGTTTTTGAATAGGTACGCGTGTACTCGTTTTTGAATGCGCACGCGCATACAAGTTTTGGAATAGGCACACGCATACTACTTTTTGAACGCGCACACGGATACTCGTATTTGAATGCACACGCGCATACTCGTTTTGGAATAAGCACGTGCATACTCGTTTTTGAATAGGCGCGCATGTACTCGTTTTTGAATGCGCACGTGTATACTCGTTTCGGAAGCGCACGTGCATACTTGTTTTTGAATGCTCACGCGCATACGCGTTTTTGAACATGCACACCCGGACTCATTTTTGAATGCGCACGCGTATACTCGTTTCGAAATGCGCACGCGCATACTCGTTTTCGAATAGGCACGCGCATTCTCGTTTTTGAATGCGCACACGCATACTCGTTTTCTAATTCACACGTGCACACTCGTTTTAGAATGCGCACGCGCATACTCGTTTTTGAATAGGCACGCGCGTACTCGTTTTTTAATGCGCACGCGCATACTCAATTTTGAATGCACACGCGCATACTCGTTTTGGAATAGGCACGTGCATACTCGTTTTTGAATGCGCACGCGCATACTCGTTTTTGAATGCACACTCGCATACTCGTTTTGGAATATGCTCGCGCATACTCGTTTTGGAATGCGCACGCGCATACTCGTCTTTGAATAGGCACGCGCGTACTCGTTTTTGAATGCACACGCGCATACTCGTTTTTGAATGCACATGCGCGTACTCGTTTTGAAATTGGCACGCGCATACTCGTTTTTGACTTGGCAAGCGCGTACTCGTTTCGGAATACGCTCGCGCATACTCGTTTTGGAATGCGCACGCGCAAACTCGTTTTTGAATGCGCACGCGCGTACTCGTTTTTGAATGCGCACGCGTATACTCGTTTTGAATGCGCACGCGCATAATCATTTTTGAATGCACACGCGCATACTCGTTTTGGATTAGGCACGCGCATACATAGGCCTCGCATACTCGTATTTGAATGCATACGCGCGTACTCGTTTTTGAATAGGCACGCGCATACTCAATTTTGAATGCACACGCGCATACTCGTTTTTGAAAAGGCACGCGCGTACTCGTTTTTGAATGCGCACGCGTATACTCGTTTGGGAATACGCACGCGCATACTCGATTTGGAATGCGCACGCGCATACTCGTTTTTAAATGCGCACGTGCGTACTTGTTTTTGGATGCGCAAGCACATACTCGCTTCTGAATGCACATGCGCATACTCGTTTTGGAATAAGCACGCGCATACTTGTTTTTGAACGCCCACACGCATACTCATTTTTGAATGCAAGCGCGCATACTCGTTTTGGAATTGGCATGTGCGTACTCGTTTTTGAATAGGCACGCGCGTACTCGTTTTTGAATGCGCACGCGCAAACTCGTTTTTGAATGCACACGCGCATACTCGTTTTGGAATAGACACGTGCATACTCGTTTTTGAATGCGCACGCGCATACGCGTTTTTGAACAGGCACACGCGTACTCGTTTTTGAATGCGCACGCGCATACCCGTTTTGGAATAGGCACGTGCGTACTCGTTTTTGAATGCGCACGCGCATACTCGTTTTTGAATAGGCACGCGCGTACTCGTTTTTGAATGTGCACGCGTATACTCGTTTTTGAATGCACACGCACGTACCCGTTTTGGAATAGGCATCCGATGGAGGCGGAAATGTTGTAGGCCCGTGTGATCAGATTTGGGTGCACGTTAAAGAACCCAGGTGGTCTAAATTTCCGGAGCCCTCCACTACGGCGTCTCTCATAATCATATAGTGGTTTTGGGACGTTAAACCCCACAAATCAATCAATCAGTTTTGGAATAGGCACGCGCATACTCGTTTTTGAATAGGCACGCGCGTACTCGTTTTTGAATTCGCACGCGTATACTCGTTTCGAATGCACACGCGCATACTTGTTTTTGAATGCGCACGCGTATACTCGTTTCGGAATGCGCACGCGCATACTCGTTTTCGCAAAGGCACGCGCATACTCGTTTTTGAATGCGCAACGCATACTCGTTTTTGAATGCACACGCGCATACTCGTTTTAGAATAGGCACGCGCGTACTCGTTTTTAAATGCGCACGCGCATACGCGTTTTTGAACAGGCACACGCGTACTCGTTTTTGAATGCTCAAGCGTATACTCGTTTTCAATGCGCACGCGCATACTCGTTTTTGAATGCACACGTGCATACTCGTTTAGGAGTACAAACGCGCATACTCGTTTTGGAATGCGCATGCGCATACTCGTTTTAGAATAGGCACGCGCATACTCGTTTTTGAATGCACACGTGCATACTCGTTTAGGAGTACAAACGCGCATACTCGTTTTGGAATGAGCATGCACATACTCGTTTTAGAATAGGCACGCGCATACTCGTTTTTGAATGCGAGAACGCATACTCGTTTTTGAATGCACACGCGCATACTCGTTTTGGAATACGCTCGCGCATACTCGTTTTGGATTGCGCACGCGCATACTCGTTTTTGAATAGGCACGCGCGTACTCGTTTTTGAATGCGCACGCGCATACTCGTTTTTGAATGCACACGCGCGTACTCGTTCGTTTTAGAATGCGCACGCGCATAGTCGTTTTTGAATAGGCACAAGCATACTCGTTTTCGATTGCACACGTGTATACTAGTTTTTGAATGCACACGCGAATACTCGTTTTCGAATAGGCACGCGCATACTCGTTTTTAAATGCACACGCGCATACTCGTTTCGAAATAGGCACGCGCATACTCGTTTTGGAATGCGCACAGGCATACTCGTTTTTGAATAGGCACGCGCGTACTCGTTTTTGAATGCGCACACGCATACTCGTTTTTGAATGCACACGCGCATACTCGTTTTTGAATGCGCACGCGCATACTCGTTTTTGAATGCACACGGCCATACTCGTTTCGGAATACGCTCGCACATACTCGTTTTGGAATGCGCACGCGCGTACTCGTTTTTGAATGCGCACGCGCATGCTCGTTTTGGAATAGGCACGTGTGTACTCGTTTTTGAATAGGCACGCGCGTACTCGTTTTTGAATGCGCACGTGCATACTCGTTTTTGAATGCACACGTGCATACTCGTTTCAAAATAGGCACGCCCATACTCGTTTTTGAAGGCGCACACATACTCGTATTTGAATGCACACGCGCATACTCGATTTGGAATAGGCACGCGCATACTCGTTTTTAAATGCGCACGTGTGTACTCGTTTTTGGATGCGCAAGCACATACTCGCTTTTGAATGCACATGCGCATACTCGTTTTGGAATAAGCACGCGCATACTTGTTTTTGAACGCCCACACGCATACTCGTTTTTGAAAGCAAGCGCGCATACTCGTTTTGGAATTGGCACGCGCATACTCGTTTTTGAATAGGCACGCGCGTACTCGTTTTTGAATGCGCACGCGCATACTCGTTTTTGAATGCACACGCGCATACTCGTTTTGGAATAGGCACGTGCATACTCGTTTTTGAATGCGCACGCGCATACGCGTTTTTGAACAGGCACACGCGTACTCGTTTTTGAATGCGCACGCGCATACCCGTTTTGGAATAGGCACGTGCGTACTCGTTTTTGAATGCGCACGCGCATACTCGTTTTTGAATAGGCACGCGCGTACTCGTTTTTGAATGTGCACGCGCATACTCGTTTTTGAATGCACACGCACGTACTCGTTTTGGAATAGGCATCCGATGGAGGCGGAAATGTTGTAGGCCCGTGTGATCAGATTTGGGTGCACGTTAAAGAACCCCAGGTGGTCTAAATTTCCGGAGCCCTCCACTACGGCGTCTCTCATAATCATATAGTGGTTTTGGGACGTTAAACCCCACAAATCAATCAATCAGTTTTGGAATAGGCACGCGCATACTCGTTTTTGAATAGGCACGCGCGTACTCGTTTTTTGAATTCGCACGCGTATACTCGTTTCGAATGCACACGCGCATACTTGTTTTTGAATGCGCACGCGTATACTCGTTTCGGAATGCGCACGCGCATACTCGTTTTCGCAAAGGCACGCGCATACTCGTTTTTGAATGCGCACACGCATACTCGTTTTTGAATGCACACGCGCATACTCGTTTTAGAATAGGCACGCGCGTACTCGTTTTTAAATGCGCACGCGCATACGCGTTTTTGAACAGGCACACGCGTACTCGTTTTTGAATGCGCAAGCGTATACTCGTTTTCAATGCGCACGCGCATACTCGTTTTTGAATGCACACGTGCATACTCGTTTCGGAGTACAAACGCGCATACTCGTTTTGGAATGCGCATGCGCATACTCGTTTTAGAATAGGCACGCGCATACTCGTTTTTGAATGCACACGTGCATACTCGTTTAGGAGTACAAACGCGCATACTCGTTTTGGAATGCGCATGCGCATACTCGTTTTAGAATAGGCACGCGCATACTCGTTTTTGAATGCGAGAACGCATACTCGTTTTTGAATGCACACGCGCATACTCGTTTTGGAATACGCTCGCGCATACTCGTTTTGGATTGCGCACGCGCATACTCGTTTTTGAATAGGCACGCGCGTACTCGTTTTTGAATGCGCACGCGCATACTCGTTTTTGAATGCACACGCGCGTACTCGTTCGTTTTAGAATGCGCACGCGCATACTCGTTTTTGAATAGGCACAAGCATACTCGTTTTTGATTGCACACGTGTATACTAGTTTTTGAATGCACACGCGAATACTCGTTTTCGAATAGGCACGCGCATACTCGTTTTTAAATGCACACGCGCATACTCGTTTCGAAATAGGCACGTGCATACTCGTTTTGGAATGCGCACAGGCATACTCGTTTTTGAATAGGCACGCGCGTACTCGTTTTTGAATGCGCACACGCATACTCGTTTTTGAATGCACACGCGCATACTCGTTTTTGAATGCGCACGCGCATACTCGTTTTTGAATGCACACGGCCATACTCGTTTCGGAATACGCTCGCACATACTCGTTTTGGAATGCGCACGCGCGTACTCGTTTTTGAATGCGCACGCGCATGCTCGTTTTGGAATAGGCACGTGTGTACTCGTTTTTGAATAGGCACGCGCGTACTCGTTTTTGAATGCGCACGTGCATACTCGTTTTTGAATGCACACGTGCATACTCGTTTCAAAATAGGCACGCCCATACTCGTTTTTGAAGGCGCACACACATACTCGTATTTGAATGCACACGCGCATACTCGATTTGGAATAGGCACGTGCATACTCGTTTTTGAATAGGCACGCGCGTACTCGTTTTGGAATGCGCACGCGCATAGTCGTTTTTGAACAGGCACACGCGTACTGGTTTTTGAATGCGCACGCGTATACTCGTTTTGAATGCGCACACGCATACTCGTTTTTGAATGCACACGCGCATACTCGTTTTGGATTAGGCACGCGCATACATAGGCCTCGCATACTCGTATTTGAATGCACACGCGCGTACTTGTTTTGGAATAGACACGTGCATACTCAATTTTGAGTGCGCACGCGCATACGCGTTTTTGAACAGGCACACGCGTACTCGTTTTTGAATGCGCACGCGTATACTCGTTTCGGAATACGCACGCGCATACTCGTTTTGGAATGCGCACGCGCATACTCGTTTTTAAATGCGCACGTGTGTACTCGTTTTTGGATGCGCAAGCACATACTCGCTTTTGAATGCACATGCGCATACTCGTTTTGGAATAAGCACGCGCATACTTGTTTTTGAACGCCCACACGCATACTCGTTTTTGAAAGCAAGCGCGCATACTCGTTTTGGAAATGGCACGTGCGTACTCGTTTTTGACTAGGCACGCGCGTACTCGTTTTTGAATGCGCACGCGCCAACTCGTTTTTGAATGCACACGCGCATACTCGTTTTGGAATAGACACGTGCATACTCGTTTTTGAATGCGCACGCGCATACGCGTTTTTGAACAGGCACACGCGTACTCGTTTTTGAATGCGCACGCGCATACCCGTTTTGGAATAGGCACGTGCGTACTCGTTTTTGAATGCGCACGCGCATACTCGTTTTTGAAAAGGCACGCGCGTACTCGTTTTTGAATGTGCACGCGCATACTCGTTTTTGAATGCACACGCACGTACTCGTTTTGGAATAGGCATCCGATGGAGGCGGAAATGTTGTAGGCCCGTGTGATCAGATTTGGGTGCACGTTAAAGAACCCCAGGTGGTCTAAATTTCCGGAGCCCTCCACTACGGCGTCTCTCATAATCATATAGTGGTTTTGGGACGTTAAACCCCACAAATCAATCAATCAGTTTTGGAATAGGCACGCGCATACTCGTTTTTGAATAGGCACGCGCGTACTCGTTTTTGAATTCGCACGCGTATACTCGTTTCGAATGCACACGCGCATACTTGTTTTTGAATGCGCACGCGTATACTCGTTTCGGAATGCGCACGCGCATACTCGTTTTCGCAAAGGCACGCGCATACTCGTTTTTGAATGCGCACACGCATACTCGTTTTTGAATGCGCACACGCATACTCGTTTTTGAATGCACACGCGCATACTCGTTTTAGAATAGGCAAGCGCGTACTCGTTTTTAAATGCGCACGCGCATACGCGTTTTTGAACAGGCACACGCGTACTCGTTTTTGAATGCTCAAGCGTATACTCGTTTTCAATGCGCACGCGCATACTCGTTTTTGAATGCACACGTGCATACTCGTTTAGGAGTACAAACGCGCATACTCGTTTTGGAATGCGCATGCGCATACTCGTTTTAGAATAGGCACGCGCATACTCGTTTTTGAATGCACACGTGCATACTCGTTTAGGAGTACAAACGCGCATACTCGTTTTAGAATAGGCACGCGCATACTCGTTTTTGAATGCGAGAACGCATACTCGTTTTTGAATGCACACGCGCATACTCGTTTTGGAATACGCTCGCGCATACTCGTTTTGGAATGCGCACGCGCATACTCGTTTTTGAATAGGCACGCGCGTACTCGTTTTTGAATGCACACGCGCATACTCGTTTTCAATGCGCACGCGCATACTCGTTTTTGAATGCACACGTGCATACTCGTTTAGGAGTACAAACGCGCATACTCGTTTTGGAATGCGCATGCGCATACTCGTTTTAGAATAGGCACGCGCATACTCGTTTTTGAATGCACACGTGCATACTCGTTTAGGAGTACAAACGCGCATACTCGTTTTGGAATGCGCATGCACATACTCGTTTTAGAATAGGCACGCGCATACTCGTTTTTGAATGCGAGAACGCATACTCGTTTTTGAATGCACACGCGCATACTCGTTTTGGAATACGCTCGCGCATACTCGTTTTGGAATGCGCACGCGCATACTCGTCTTTGAATAGGCACGCGCGTACTCGTTTTTGAATGCACACGCGCATACTCGTTTTTGAATGCACATGCGCGTACTCGTTTTGGAATTGGCACGCGCATACTCGTTTTTGACTTGGCACGCGCGTACTCGTTTCGGAATACGCTCGCGCATACTCGTTTTGGAATGCGCACGCGCCTACTCGTTTTTGAATGCGCACGCGCGTACTCGTTTTTGAATGCGCACCCGCATACTCGTTTTGGAATAGGCACGTGTGTACTCGTTTTTGAATAGGCACGCGCGTACTCGTTTTGGAATGCGCACGCGCATAGTCGTTTTTGAACAGGCACACGCGTACTGGTTTTTGAATGCGCACGCGTATACTCGTTTTGAATGCGCACACGCATACTCGTTTTTGAATGCACACGCGCATACTCGTTTTGGATTAGGCACGCGCATACATAGGCCTCGCATACTCGTATTTGAATGCACACGCGCGTACTTGTTTTGGAATAGACACGTGCATACTCAATTTTGAGTGCGCACGCGCATACGCGTTTTTGAACAGGCACACGCGTACTCGTTTTTGAATGCGCACGCGTATACTCGTTTCGGAATACGCACGCGCATACTCGTTTTTGAATGCGCACGCGCATACTCGTTTTTGAAAAGGCACGCGCGTACTCGTTTTTGAATGCGCACGCGCATACTCGTTTTTGAATGCACACGCACGTACTCGTTTTGGAATAGGCATCCGATGGAGGCGGAAATGTTGTAGGCCCGTGTGATCAGATTTGGGTGCACGTTAAAGAACCCCAGGTGGTCTAAATTTCCGGAGCCCTCCACTACGGCGTCTCTCATAATCATATAGTGGTTTTGGGACGTTAAACCCCACAAATCAATCAATCAGTTTTGGAATAGGCACGCGCATACTCGTTTTTGAATAGGCACGCGCGTACTCGTTTTTGAATTCGCACGCGTATACTCGTTTTCAATGCGCACGCGCATACTTGTTTTTGAATGCGCACGCGTATACTCGTTTCGGAATGCGCACGCGCATACTCGTTTTCGCAAAGGCACGCGCATACTCGTTTTTGAATGCGCACACGCATACTCGTTTTTGAATGCACACGCGCATACTCGTTTTAGAATAGGCAAGCGCGTACTCGTTTTTAAATGCGCACGCGCATACGCGTTTTTGAACAGGCACACGCGTACTCGTTTTTGAATGCTCAAGCGTATACTCGTTTTCAATGCGCACGCGCATACTCGTTTTTGAATGCACACGTGCATACTCGTTTAGGAGTACAAACGCGCATACTCGTTTTGGAATGCGCATGCGCATACTCGTTTTAGAATAGGCACGCGCATACTCGTTTTTGAATGCACACGTGCATACTCGTTTAGGAGTACAAACGCGCATACTCGTTTTGGAATGCGCATGCACATACTCGTTTTAGAATAGGCACGCGCATACTCGTTTTTGAATGCGAGAACGCATACTCGTTTTTGAATGCACACGGCATACTCGTTTTGGAATACGCTCGCGCATACTCGTTTTGGAATGCGCACGCGCATACTCGTCTTTGAATAGGCACGCGCGTACTCGTTTTTGAATGCACACGCGCATACTCGTTTTTGAATGCACATGCGCGTACTCGTTTTGGAATTGGCACGCGCATACTCGTTTTTGAAGGCGCACACACATACTCGTATTTGAATGCACACGCGCATACTCGATTTGGAATAGGCACGTGCATACTCGTTTTTGAATGCGCACGCGCATATGCGTTTTTGAACAGGCACACGCGTACTCGTTTTTGAACGCCCACACGCATACTCGTTTTTGAATGCACACGCGCGTACTCGTTTTTGAATGCGCACGTACATACTCGTTTTTGAATGCACACGTGCATACTCGTTTCAAAATAGGCACGCGCATACTCGTTTTTGAATGCGCACGCGCATACTCGTTTTTGAATGCACACGCGCATACTCGTTTTGGAATATGCTCGCGCATACTCGTTTCGGAATGCGCACGCGCATACTCGTCTTTGAATAGGCACGCGCGTACTCGTTTTTGAATGCACACGCGCATACTCGTTTTTGAATGCACATGCGCGTACTCGTTTTGGAATTGGCACGCGCATACTCGTTTTTGACTTGGCACGCGCGTACTCGTTTTGAATGCGCACGTACATACTCGTTTTTGAATAGGCACGCGCATACTCGTTTTGGAATGCGCACGCGCATACTCGTTTTGAATGCGCACGCGC
>NW_023611678.1:0-80539 GCF_013339725.1 Rhipicephalus microplus
GAAGTTCAGTAAGGTAAGATCCGGTCCCATGTTTGTGCTGTACGTCGATGTACATTGAGATCATGTCTGCGAGGGTCTTATTCAGTCGCTCGGTAAGTCCGTTGGTTTGCGCGTGGTACGCAGTTGTCCTTCGGTGTCTGGTGCTGCTCAGTTCGTGCGTAAGCTGCGCCGTGAATGCTGTCCCTCTGTCCGTTATCACACTGGAAGGAGCACCGTGTCGTAACACGATGTGGGGCATGAAAAATTGTGCTACCTCAGAAGCCGTGGCTCGTGGGATCGCCTGCGTCTCAGCGTAGCATGTCAAATAGTCGGTCGCGACGATCACCCATTTGTTGCTGTCCGCAGACAGGGGAAATAGCCCGAGAATGTCCATGCCGACTTGGTCGAACGGCGTGCAGGGTGCTTCGATGGGTTGAAGCAAACCGGCTGGTTTAACAGATGGTTGCTTTCGGCGCTGGCATTCCCGACAGCTCTTGACGTACTTCTTGATGCTTGCTGAAAGTCCTGGCCAATAGTACCTCCCGCTCACTCTGGCAAGTGTCCTTGAGTAGCCCAGATGACCGAATGTGGGTTCGTCATGGCAAGCGAAGAGGACGTCGTCTCGCATGTCTCGAGGAACCACCAGGAGGTAAGCACGGCTGTTCGAACGAGCGTTCTTCTTGTACAGCACACCGTCTCGCAGGCAGAACGACGTCTACGAGCGGGATAAATGACGTGGTATGATAGCGCCCTGGCCCTCTAAATGATCAATGATTGGACGAATCTCTGCGTTATCTCGCTGCCGTTTGCTCAAGTCTGATGCGCTAACGGCGCCCAGGAAGCCTTCGTCTTCCTCTGCTTCCTGACTGACGAAATGAAGGGGTGCACGTGACAGTGTTTCAGCGTCTTCATGCTTACGGCCGGACTTATGGACGATGGTGACATCTAATTCCTGCAGCCGCAAGCTCCACCGTGCTAGCCGTCCTGAAGGGTCACGCAGGCTTGGCAACGAACAGAGCGCGTGATGGTCCGTCACTATCTTGAAGGGACGACCATAAAGATACAGGCGAAACTTTGTGATTGCCCACACTACTGCGAGACACTCTTTCTCCGTAGTGGAATAATTCACCTCGGCACGGGATAGAGAGCGGCTGGCGTAGGCTATGACTTTTTCGGCGCCCTCTTGATGCTGAACGAGCACTGCACCGAGCCCAATGTTACTAGCGTCGGTATGGACCTCCATGTCAGCATGATCATCGAAATGAGCGAGAACGGGCGCTGATTGCATGCGCTGTCGCAGCTCATCAAAAGCTGCTTGTTGCTCGTTTTCCCAGCCAAACGGCGTGTCATCCCTTGTGAGACGAGTCAGAGGTTCTGCTATCTGTGAAAAGCCATGAATGAACCGGCGATAGTAGGCGCACAAACCAAAGAAGCGCCGGACGGCTTTTTTATCGACAGGAGTTGGTAATTCGGCAACAGCGGCAAGCTTGTCCGGATCGGGCCAGATTCCTTCGGCGCTAACTAGATGTCCAAGAAATTTTAGTTCTTTATAGCCAAAGTGGCACTTCTGTGGCTTTAGTGTGAGGTCCGCTGATCGGATAGCCTCCAGCACGCTGCGCAGGCGGTGAAGGTGCTGCTCGAACGTGGTAGAGAAGACCACCACATCATCAAGGTAGACAAGACAAGTCTGCCACTTGAGCCCTGTGAGGACAGTGTCCATCATTCGCTGGAAAGTTGCCGGCGCTGAACACAAGCCAAAAGGGAGCACTCGAAATTGGTATAGGCCGTCTAGAATCACGAAGGCTGTTTTCTCACGGTCTGGCTGATCTACCTCGATTTGCCAATACCCGCTTTTGAGATCGAGAGAAGTGAAATAATGGGCACGACGAAGTCTATCCAGCGAATCATCGATACGTGGCAGCGGATACACATCCTTTTTGTTCAAGTTGTTAAGCTTTCGGTAGTCGGCGCAGAAGCGTAGCGACCCGTCCTTCTTTTTGACAAGTACGACTGGAGATGACCACGGGCTGTTAGATGGTTCAATAACGCCATCGCCAAGCATCTCGCTGACTTGCGTACGTATCGCTTCACGTTCTTTAGCCGACACGCGGTAGGGGCTCTGGTGTATCGGGCGTGCGTCCTCGTACGTGATGATCCTGTGTAGAGTGATAGACGTCTGGCGGATCTTTGAGCAACTTGCGAAGCAAGACCTTAACTCGAACAAGAGCGCTCGTAGCGCAGTCTGGTTATCGGTGGACAGATCAGGATTGATGTCAATATTACTCATTGACGTGTCGGTGGTATCCACTAGTTCTGACGTGAGACAGTTCGTGACGTTTGCTACTTCGTGGGCAAACGCTATCGAAGTGCCACGGAACAGATGTCGATGCTCGTTGCTAAAGTTGGTTACGAGCAATTTGGATCGGCCATCACGAAGGTGTATTACACTTCTAGCTACACAAATGCCTTGCTGCAAGAGGTGTTCTAAATTTGTCTCAGCCACCACATCGCCATCGCCCAAACCACAGCATGTTACGTCGACTAGAACACTTGCTCGTGGAGGAAGCGTCACGCTCTGTTCAGAAATATGGAGTACGTCGACACGCTTTCCGTCATCCTGCACGTTGATTGCTCGCTGGGCTGAGAACGTGACGCGGCGCTCTTGCAGATCAATGATAGCTCCATTTTCCTGTAGAAAGTCAACTCCCAGGATGACGTCACGGGAACATTCGCGTAGAACGAGGCAGCTTGCTACGAATGTATACCCTTGGATCTGTACTCTAATTGTGCAGGCACCCAGTGGAGTAACGACGTGGCCACCAGCTGTCCGAATATGCGAGTTGTGCCACGGCGTGATGACTTTCTTCAGCTGCGTTGTCAGTTTCCCGCTCAGTATGGAATAGTCGGCGCCGGTGTCCACTAACGCATTAACTGCACAACCATCAATTGTCACTGCTATGTCGAGTGAAAGTCGGCCATCTTTTGCAGCAGTATGTGATGTCAGACCGGTTTCTGCACGGTTCTGCGTTAATAGGAGGTCTTCAGCGCTTCGACGTTCAGCGACCCTGCCCCCAGAGGTCGCTTGGGCTAGTTTTCCCGGCGGGGGCTGGGAGATCGTGTGGTAGAATACCGCTGGGGCGTTGATGAAAATCGCCTCACTGATGGCGAGCGCGACTGGCGCCCGGCAGACGGTGGTGCATGCTGCTGGGCGAGGTAGTTTTCGATTTCGCGCGGTCTCTGGCCATAACGGGGTGGCGGTGAGTACGCAGAGAAGCCGCGAAGCCCAAGACGGCGATATGGGCACTGGCGATACAAGTGATCAGCTTCTTCACAGTGAAAGCACAGAGGCCGGCGATCAGGTGTGCGCCAAACATCAGACTTCCGAGGAGACGTGCGCCGATCGTCGATGTACTGAACTGGTGGCACCAAACGATGGGCGACAGGAGCGCCAGGACAAAGGGCTAAGGCAGTGGCGTGTACGTGCCTTCGTAGTACGGTATGTGCTGTGCTGACTGGAGTGCAACAGCAGGAACAGGATGGACGAGTAATGGTGGCGATGCAGCAGGGCATTTCAAGGCTTCCGCGTAGGTTGTCTCACGGCGGTATTCAGTAGGAGCTGGTGCAGCTGTATCAGGAGGCAAGGTGTTCCGGGGGGCCTGGTGCAGCTCATCCT
This sequence comes from Rhipicephalus microplus, assembly GCF_013339725.1. Taxonomy (NCBI): domain Eukaryota; kingdom Metazoa; phylum Arthropoda; class Arachnida; order Ixodida; family Ixodidae; genus Rhipicephalus; species Rhipicephalus microplus. The sequence goes on from NW_023611678.1 coordinate 3,653, forward strand.
TGATCACAGTTGCAATTGAGCTAACCGTAGGATGAGGTGTTACACCAGCCTTTTGCAACTCTTCACGTACTATATCACGGATGAGTTCACGTAGACGGTCGTTGCTGGTTCTAGTGGCGGTGAAAATGTCGGCAGTAGACATGCCACTGACTTGCCTGTCGTATTGGTTGGATCGCTGCTGCAGCATTTTTTTCATTGTCACGGCCTCGGACAAGAACTCCGCGACCGTCTTCGGAGAGCTGCGCACGAGGCCGGCAAAAAGCTTGTCCTTGACACCGCGCATCAAGTGACGCAACTTCTTGTCCTCCGTCATTCTTGAATCGGCCCGTCGGAAGAGGCGCGTCATGTCTTCGACGTACGTGGTCACAGTTTCGTTTGGCAACTGGGCGCGGGCCAGAATAACTCGTTCAGCTCGTTCTTGGCGATCAGCACTGGCATAGGTCTGCAAAAGTCTACGAGAGAATTCGGGCCACGTCGTCAGCTGCTCCTCTCGGTTTTGATACCACGTACGTGCCCCGTCTTCGAGATAAAAATAGACACGACCCAGTTTTGCCGCGTCGTCCCACTTATTCAAGGTGGCTACACGCTCGAAGTCCGCCAACCAGTCCTCAACGTGCTCCGTGCCATGGAACGTCGCCGGTGCCCGTGGGCTTTCCAACGTATAGCGGTTCGACGTCGTGCTTCCCGTGCCTGTTGACGAGGTTTGCACCGAAGCGCTGGTCATGTTTGTCGACGTGGTTGGAGCAGTATCGTCGATTTCCGGAGGCAATCCCCTGATTCGGCGGCTGGTCCGATGCACGGGAGTATTGATTGGCACTGGACTCGTATCACGGCTTGCTGGGGGGGTCTGCAGCATCCGTGAGACTACCCAGCACTTCCACCAGTTTGTCACGATGAGTCACAAGTACTGGGGGATTTATTAAACCACCGGGTAGCAATCTCTAGGACGATGCGTCAGTCGTGGCTGGCTCTCGAACAGAGAAAAAAAGCACGCGATCTTCTTTTTCCTCCAGATTGAGAGCCGCTCTTGCTGTCGACCCACTACGTGCTGGTGGCGATACGCTATCGAGACTACTCAGCGATTTTATGCTCCTCAGCAGAGCACCATAACTATACCGGACCACTGAGCACCCGTTGAAATGTGGTATCTGATCTTGCCCTCCATGAGGGTAAAAAGACATTTTTTTGTGGTTATACAGCTTGATTGGCCGACGTGCGCCAAGCTTAAAAAAACGATGTTGATGTAAGCATGCATCTGTACATAATTTACTTTGTTCACATATCCAACCTCCCAATAAAGCTCAATCAACATGGATAAGCACGTGAGACGTTATCGAAGACGAAAACTTGTTTTAAGCCTTGCGGACGAGGTCGATCGCAGCAGGCGGCGCTGCAGCATGCAACGAAACGCTGGCTACGTCTCGCTTCTTGCGCAGCTGTACAGCCACCTGATGTCAGTGCAGATTCTTTTTTTTTGTTTTGGCTGGACGAATGCGTAATACAAGTGCGTATCGTACCGATGTACTTGTCTGCTTTCCACAGGAACTCCATCTGCTTGGTGTGTTGTCGCCATTCTTTGTCATCAAGGTGAATGCGACCAAGGAACAAGCCGTCGAAGCCCATCTGAAAAAAAAAATGAGTGCGGTGCTGAAACCCACTAAAAAACTCAGAAAAGCACTCTGAAATGGCGATGATATGTATAGGCCCAATGGGCGCTGTTTCTATCCGTGTGTAAGACAGTCCCTTGCTTTCTTCCAAACTTTTTCCCCTCGATAACAAGCGGGCATGACAGGCACTATCTTGGAAAAGAAGAGGGAATGCAGAAAACAAAAAATGAAGGAGAAAGGGATAAACATATTTACACAGGTGAAGTGCTGAACTTCCAACATGCGTATATGAGTATTTCAAACGCCTGTTTAATATTTAAAGAAAGAAAGTGTAAATGTATATATAAGGGCTCGTTTTTTTCCTCAGACACAATATTAATGAGAACTAACAGACATTGACACCAAGGAAAGTATACACGACGTTGTTGCAAGTAAGTGTAATGTAAATGTCAACAAAGAAAAGCGGACTGAAATATAACTTGTCACCGGCAGGATCCGACCTTGCGACCTTCAAATAACGCTCCGTCCCAAGCAATGAGGTACGGCGGCCGTCATCCCTCCGTCCACTTTATAGTATATATATGCATTTAAACGCAGGAGCTTGAGTCAGCACTGCCTGTTGCCAATGCAGAGAGTGTGGAACGCTCTTGTTTGTATGCAGACAAAAAATAGTCTGCCACACTTCTTTAAGCTTCTTTCTCGTCTGTTCAACCGTGTCTCTCGTACATTCGTCCGCAACAACGAGATGTGTAACAGCACGCGTCTTGGAAACTTTTGCCAACGTCTGAAGCAATGCATATCTTTGCAGGCAGTGCACCTGTGATTGTGGCCACGTACCTGTGCGAACAGTGCGGCTTCTTGACGAGCGTGGCCGAAGGGATCGATCTGCCAGGCGACGCGCGAGCGGCCGCACCGGCCAAACGTTGCGTTCAGCCAACGCAGTCCCAGCGACATCTCATCCACCGTCGCTGTGTAGTGCGTGGTCGCCTCGTCATTCATGCACCAGCCGCCACCCGCAAACTCCAGCCGACCTGCGACGCCGTATCACTGACTTTAGTTTCCCAAACAGCGCACGTGGTCGTTGCTGCACTTCAAAATAGGGATGTCACATCACTCTGGGGGATGCGATAGTTGAAGTGTTTGAAACAGTGACCGAACTTTCGGTATTCCTCCACTCCAGTCTGATTTGTTTTAGGCGCTCGCTATGTCTTTCAAGCAAGCAAATAACGTACCAAAAACAAAAGTAAGAACGATAGTAGCGATACACGACACTGCGGAATGCATACATTTATAAGCTGGTGTGCACAGTTTGTGATATTAACCTCCTCGATATGAGGCTCCCGTGAGCCAAAAAAAAAAAAAAAAAACAGTACTTGCTGCGAGATTCACTTTGAAAAATCTGTGTGGCCACAGTTGGAATAATGTCAGTATGTGTCCATTCACGAGCAAACGTAACAGCAAGCGAGTTAAATAATAATAATAATAATAATAATAATATTAATAATAATAATAATAATAATAATAATAATAATAATGATAATAATAATAATAATCTGTTGAGAGCCACTCGCTAGTAGTCTTACCAACCAGATATGCTACTAAAACAAAGGTGCCCATCAGTATGAAAACCTGAATCATTTGCGACCCATTTCAATCACAATAATATAAATAAAATAAAATAAAAACACGTATAGAACAAGTGTTGCAAATAGGCTAACAGTAAATTATAATAAATAGTGGCAGCCATATAAAATAAGAGATTATTATAGTTCATTGCGAGACTCACTGCCATATCTATATTATTTGTATTCGCTGGAACTCCCGACATTTTTCCGACACGAAAAAAAAAAAAAGAGTTCCACTATAGACGATCACTGCTAGTTTAGCAGAATCCTTAAGTACTACGTTAGTATTTGAATGATATGTGGAGTTTAACGTCCTGAAACCACCATATGGTTATGAGAGACGCCGTAGTGGAGGGCTCCTGAAATTTCAACCACCTGGGGTTCTTTAACATGTACCCAAATCTGAGCACACGGGGCGACAACATTTCCGTCTTCAACGGAAATGCAGCCGCCGCAGCCAGGATTCGTTCCCGCGATTTGCGGGTCAGCAGCCGAGTATACTTAGCCACTAGACCACCGCGGCGGGGCAACATTAGCATTTTGTGACGCTTTCCATAGAAGTCGTCCTCGGACGTCCCTGCGAGTTTGTTTAGAGATCACAAATTTTTGTAGTTCGGCGTTACTTCCAACAGCATGCATTTCTTTTCCGTCCGTCGGCTCCCTTTGTTTGGGGCTCGTTCGGAGTTCGCCAATGGCGCCTTGCGCCCGCGGCGAACGCTCACCTTTTGTCGCCCCCCATCCGTCCGAACTCTAGGCCGAAATTACACTTTCTTATAATTTCTCATATACATGAAAGAAATGCTATGGGATATTCTGTCAAATCACTCATATATGCGAAAGCATCGACGGGGAGCATGTCTCAAAAAATAAACTGTAAAGGGTAACTTCGAACGGTTTAACTCGATGCATCGAAAGCTAACCTAACAACGACGGCAGGCTACAGTAACACCAATTACAAATAGTGCAGTCGTATGATTGCACGATAGCCGTACGGGAGACTAAATCACAGTTGCGAAAAGAACACGGGCTTTTCCAATTAATTACGTATTAGTAAAGTTACGACACACATGACGACGGTAACCACAGCAGACATTATGAAACGAGGTTAGCGTACACCCTAAACACTTCAGCGTATACTGGATACCAGCGCCCGTGATAGGCGACGACTACTACGGCGAAGATGATTCTGAAGCAAGCGTCCTGAGCAAACGTCAGTGAAATAAAAGACCTGAAGAAGAGGTTTGACCTTCTCGCAGTGGTGTACAGCAGTGTATGCACGATTCGGTAATGAAAGAAAACAAGCATGTAACGCGTTTCAAAAAGCTCTTCATTACTATCCACGAGAACCTCGTTTCACCGAGTGGCTGATCTTGCTTTGTTACATCCTGCGACGCTACTCTTTGTGTCATTTTCTGTTCTCTTCTTGATATGTGGGGTTTAACGTCCCAAAACCACCATGTGATTATGAAAGACGCCGCAGTGGAGGGCTCCGGAAATTTCGACCACCTAGGGTTCTTTAACGTGCACCCAAATCTGAGCACACGTGCCTACAGCATTTCCGCCTCCATCGGAAATGCAGCCGCCGCAGCCGGGATTCAATCCCGCGACCTGCGGGTCAGCAGCCGAGTACCTTAGCCACTAGACCACCGCGGCGGGGCTTCTGTTCTCTTCTTGAATTGGGCGGGTGCGTTTACACACAAGGCAGTTGTTATACAGATTTTTTTCCTTCGTGGTGCCTCGATATGTTTACTTCCATAACATAACATGACATAACATAACATATAATAGTCAATAAGAAATCGATGGTTATTTTCTATAACTACGATAATAAAAACACGATTTTAAAAATACGCCATACCTCGACAGCACCATTCGTGAATACAAAAAAGGCACACCAACTCTTCTGCAATGCGTTGGTGGCGAAGGGGACAAATCACTTTCAGAATTAGTCAAGAAAAAAATGCGCTGTTTATTTATATATGACCAAGTCACATCTCTGTAATTAAATGCCATAATATGACCTGTTGGCGCACAGTCCCATGCTCTTTTCCGGGCACTTTTATACTCAGCCGGCGCTATATGAAACTTCCAAAAGTTTACTCGACAAAGTGTCCAGCGCTCAACACTCACCCATCTATATTTTGCGCGTCGGTATTTGCGACCAGTCATTTCTCCATGAATTTTTTTCCCGTCGAATATACAATAGCGTCCCTGTGGAGAGTAATTTCCTCGCGGTAGGGATGAGCAACAAAGAAAGAAAAAAATACCCTTTATTTTGTCTTGTGCAGCGACGCTCAGGCAAAAAAGCCAGCTGATTCGTATGTATGTGCTGACTTCCGCGCTATAGGAAGAACCGTATAAGCTGTTCGCATCACGAACGTGAGCGTGAAGGCGACGCTACGTAGTCTTCAACGAAATGCGCGCTCGTTTGTACGCGGTACGAAAAATCGAGCGTCACAACTGTACATGGCAAGGAGCTTCGCATTCAGGCACTCATTTGCGCAGCTGCCCCACAAAAGGGTCGCTGAGCGAAGCCGCGAGGGAATCCGTTCATCCGCGGCAGCGTGCGCGCGCACTCAAAAGTTATACGCTCGTATCTTCTGGGCGTAGAGGGCTACGACTTGCGCCAAGCGACGATCATTCCCTCTTCCCACGAGGGCGACAACAATGGAGCTCGTGAGAGCAGTGCACCGGCGAGCTGGCGTCAGATATACGACCGGCATGTGCGCAGTATAGTTCTATACAACGGCGGTGCGCCTCCAGTAGCGCCGGTTTCACTTTCTCTTTTTTTTTTGCGCATATATCTGCATGGAGAAGCGAGCCTTTATTTTTCCCTCGACTCGGTCCTACGGCCGGTCGGTCGTCCAGATTTATGGCGGCCACTGAGTGCTCATTCGCGTCGCAAGCGTTCCCGCGCGGGTCGTCGGGATGGGCCGGGCGCGCGGATGCAGCGCGGTTTGCAAACACCGCAAAGGCGTCGTGTGGTTGCGGCGCACTTGTAAATCAATCAACCGAGGAACGCGCGCTTGGTTCGGGTCTCGCGTGCCTCGTTCGTTCTCTCTCCTGCACTCGACGAGAGTCTGCCCAGCGTCCCCGCCGAATTTTCCGCGCACACAGGACACCGCGTTCGTCGCGTTCTTTTGTATACACTCGGAAGCATGAGGAGATCCTGTTTCCACGTTTTTACCAGCAGATCCTGTTGCGGGGGTACAGCACTCGAGTTTGCGTGGCACGCGAGTTCTCAAATGGAAAGGACAGGCTGTCGCCATACGTAACGCTAGCTTGTATAGGAACTTGGGAGCACTTCACCGGCTGCGGCGGGCAAGCGGTGGCCGCGCCCAGTGTCTCCACAAATACGGCCCCAATTGAGAGAACCCGCGCAAGCTTTACTAGCAGCTTGCACAGAGCGAAGAAAACGGCAGCGCAGTGTGCACCCATTGGGACGAGGCGATCGCACCGTTGCGGTGCATTTCTCAGACTGACGTAGTGCTACTCTTTGATTACTGAGTTAATTATGTTGGTTTTAATCGAAGAAGGCCAACAAATACTGTGACGAGCCAGCCACAATGTAGTGTTCAGTGAAATAACAAATGAAATGGGATAAGAGGAACAAAACTCGGAGGGCGTTTAAACTTCATATTTAAAAGTGTAACGCGATGGTGTTATTATGTCCAATTCGCATCGTTTCCTCATTCACATGTCATACTTGAGTTTATTGGTGGACACATCATCGGGTTGTAAGAGAAAAAATATCTGTGCTCGGACATTGGACATTGTAAGTTCTCCTACTAATGCGTAGTGCTGGTATAGTTGCACAGTACTCGCTACGGGACTGTAAGACAATACGCACACTTACGTCGCTTCACCTGTTGAAGCACGTTTACACTATAGCGACACGACACCGACATGGCCCCGACGAAGACACGAGGAAGACGCAGACCATAGGCCGACGAGTCACCTGCCAACGTAGTCACCAGATCCCATGGTCACACTAGGCCGACGACGGCGACTACGCTTCAAAAGACAACATGTCGTCGTAGTGTAACAAGATGACTGTCACGGACGGTCATTTTTGGCGACCCCGCGTCACGGCAATTAACGGGCGCCACACTTCCCCACTGACCGGGGGAACGGCGGGCGCATAAAAGAGGGCCAATAAGTGCAGAATGGGGTGCTCTTCTTCAAACGTCGCCGCCGACGTTTGATCCTTTGTGACTGCGGCGGCGTCTGCAAGGTCGTGGAAGGCCGCGATGTACCCCGAACAAGGATTAGACTACGGGACGCACCGGCTGAGAGCCAAACAGTCTGACCGTTTCCCACGGGGGAAACCGTGGGAAAACCTCTGGTGGCCAAGTCGTATGACAACAACCCAACAGGTTGTCACTCTCGCTAGTTGAGGCACCTCTCCTAATTAAAAAGGGGTGGGGTAAATATACTTTTGGGGCGGAGTTTCCATTAATGAAACGCGCATGATTGGACCCATGTAGAGGTCTCTTGTCCCCAAGGAAGAGAGCGAGGAGACACGAGGGGAACTTAAACGCAGGATTTTGCCCTGCTAGGCAGACTAGTCGCTGACCAACATGGTGTTGAAACAGATCAACAAGCACCTCTTCTAGAAGTTTTTAGTGTGGCTCTGTATCGGCTGGCCACCTAAACTTAGCCGTTCGTCTAGTTGTGACGCGATATTAACGTCTGCAACGTAGATATCGGTACTTCGCCTCGAGTTAGCTCAACCTGCTCGAAGTCACCTGCAAGCACTAGCCTCCCGGAGCCACCAGCGTTGCAGCACCGCCGACATCGCAGTCTTGCCAGAACTCTCTTCGACTTCTCGCATCCGATCGTCGGGGACACAAGGCTGCCGGTCATCACACGTATGTCTTCACCTGTTTATATCTTCGAACTTTCTCCTCCATCGTTCTATTGTTGTTAGTTTGTGTAGTTTGTAATAGTTCTCTCTCGTTAGCTGATTCATTGTTTCTTTTATATATTTCTTTGGTTGTATCAAGTGTCGATGTATTTTGTTAGTTGTATTGAAGTGTTGTACTAGATCCCGTGTGCTGCAATATCACTAGAGTAAAGTTTGTTTTGTTTTCTCACGTCTCTGATCTCTTCACTGTCTCTGCTTTCGTACGGAACGAACTAACCTGCTGTCATTCCCGTCGCCGACTTCGCGCTGGCGACGCTAGAGTGGCAGCTTGTAACAAAACTGGCGTCCGTGAGGAGGACGTTTTGTACAAGAGTAAAACAGTGAGGGGTGAACGAGAACAGTGCGGACAGCGTGGTGATAGAGCCGCACAGTTGAAGCGGTTGCATCCTGCATATGATTGCGCTGTTTTTATAATGGCATTATAGTGACATTTGCAGTATGGAGTGTAGGGATTTTGATAAGTGGATCGCGCACGGTAAACAGTTAGGCCTCGAGGGCGCCGAACTGAGACAATGGGTTAAGGAGCAACAGTAACAGGCGCAGGCGTTAGCCAGAGAAGAGCGGGCATTGGCCCTGGAAGAAAAAGAGAGAAAGCACGAAGAAAGGGAGAAACAACGAGAAGCGGCAAGGCAAGCCGGAGAACGGGAAGTGCAGTTACTGCAATTAAAGATTCGCCTCAGTGAGAGTAGCAGGGTGAGCCGATGCAGCAGTGAGCACGGCGATGCCGGGGGGGGGGGGGAGCCGAGTTTGAGAATACACACAGGTAGACTGCTCGTCACCTTTGACGAACGAAGGGACGACTTAGATTCGTTTATACGCCAATTCGAGAGCATCGCTAGAGGGCAAAAGTGGCCTGAAAGCCAATGGGCGACGGCGCTTTCGACATGTCTTACAGTAGAGGCGCTAAGTGTTTATGGGAGGCTACCACCTACAGATGCAGCGGACTACACCAAGGTTAAAACCACTCTCCTGAATCGCTTTCGCTTCACGATGGATGGGATCCGAGACAAGTTTAATAAGGAGATGCCAGTAGGGGGTGAAACAGCAACACAGTACGCGGCTCGCTTAAGACATTACATCGATAGATGGGTTGAGTTGTCCAAAACTGAGACAGAATTCGAGTCCCTCCGCGCATTGTTAATCAGAGAGAGGTTTTTGCATGAATGTGGTTTGAACCTGGCATTATATTTGAAAAAAAGGAGGGCGGAATCCCTGGGAGACATGCTTGAGCTGGCAGACCAGTTTTTGGAAGCTCAGGGTGGAGGAAGCCTAGCGAAAACAAAGAGAGATGGTCCCCTAACGGACGAGAAGGGGAAATACGAAAAAGGAGGCAACAGCCACTCATCACTACACTACACTTGCTATATTTGCAATCGTGGGAATCATCCGCCGCACTTGTGTCGCAACAGACCTGCCGCTAATGTAGCCATCGTCTGCTTCAAGTGTAGGAAAAAAGGACATAGAGCAAACGACTGCCGGTCAGGAGTAAATAACTCACTCCAAGCGTCCTGCCTCTACGCACCAAGGGAAACGCGTGAGGATCCCATATGCGACGGGTATATCGAGCGTAGGAATGGCGAAAAAGTCCCCGTCGTCAACGCCGTAAGGGTGACACCGCCGAAAAATCTGGCCGAGAACCTACCAGTGGCCACAGGGACCCTCCAAGGCACAGACATATCAGTGTTGCGGGATACGGGGTGCAACACAGTAATCGTGCGGAGGAAGTTGGTGAAGGAAGACGAGCTGACAGGTACAAGCAGACTCGTCTACTTGGTTGACGGAACACCGAGGATGCTGCCTGAAGCACGGATTGAGGTTGACACCCCCTACTTTACTGGCAATCTGACAGCACTATGCCTGCAAGATCCACTGTACACAGTAAAATTTTTTGCACCCAAAAGGGTGTAAAAAGGGTGCTTTTACGAGAAAGCACTCTTTGCAACACCCTTTAACACCCATAAATGGTCGATTGAAAAAAAAGCACCCCTTTGTTTGGATGCTTGCCTCAATAGCACCCTAAAATATGCTTTAGGGTGCTTTTGTGCCTGAGAAGGGTGTAGGTGCCGATTCATCAGATGGAATATGCAGCATAAGAAGAACACATAATTATAATATTTGGGATTTTACGTCTCAAAAACCTCGATATGATTATGAGGGTCGTCGTAGTGGAAAGCTGCAGAGATTTTCACCATTTGGTGTTCTTTTATGAGCGCTCATATCGCACAGTGCAAAGGCTTCTACCTTCTGGCCTCCGCCTTAATTCGACTGCCACGGCCGGCATCGAACCCGCGACCTTCGGATTGGCGGCCGAGCGGCGCAGCTACTGCACAAATATGTGGACCTTACGTTAAAAGACGGCCTAATTGACTTAGAATGTGTGAAGGTGCTCTCCGAATACAGCAGAATGTCAGCAGAAGCAAATCGCGTTTCATCTATATAGGCAATTAACTGCAATCCATGTTACGAAAGCTTCCCTTAGCGTTGGTTATAAGCTGCATGTTTGCTATGGATTATATGCACACAAATAATGTTCGCCCGAGTATGGGTGTGTGTGCGTGTAAGCGCGATTGTGTGTACACCCGTGCATGTGTGCGTGCGCGCGTATGTGCGAGTCCGTGCTTGTGTTAAGCGTGCCTGTGCACATGTGTACGCCCATGCATGCATGCGTTTACGGTCGCGCGTGTGTGTGGCCGTATGTGTGTATACGTGTATGTGTGTGCGCCTGTGAATAAGTATGCGTGTGTATCATACCGTGCGCCCTCGAATTTCGTGTGTGTGTGAGTGCGGGGGGGGGGGGAGGCACTGCTTCTTATTGTTTAAGGTCCCACACCTGTTCAGACTGGGAGTCTATATGGGAGGTGGCTTAAGGAATGGCGGTTGTCAACGCACTGTACATGGACTATTAGGTACATGGAAAACAGCTGCACATTTTCGTACCTGATCGTTGCTTACGAACTTGCTGTGGTAGCTGATTAGGTCCGCTGAGGTGCTTCTACGCTCGAAAACGTGGGTTATGACCAATTCCCACGGAAAGCTGTTACTGCACTTATGCACAACCATCGTTTATATTAACAACGCTTAACAAGAACGTGCCCTGCCTTTGCTACAGGTGCTTAGCTAGCTCATTGGGTAACCATATGGAATTATGTGCTGATCATGTGGTCAGCAAAAAGCTTGTTATAACAACCTCGGCACGTTTCGTGGTGCGTGACAAGCCTTCTAAACATCCGCGACTGTGGATTAATTTGTTTCAGCTTCGACTACGCATTCAGTGTTTGCGGCACCATACGCGGAAGTGCCAGACATTGGCCCCATATATTGGCCCCATGTATTGTATTTCTGACCCCATGTATTGTATTCCCCATGTATTTCTGTATGTTGTATTGGCAAACCATGTTGTATTGCCCCCCCCCCCTATGTAATACCCTCTTCTATAGGGCCTTTAGGGGTAACCTGAATAAATAAATAATGCAAAAAGAAATTCCTCTGTAAAAAGGTGTAGCGATGCTCTCCCGCTAAAGCCACCAAGGACGAAATAATTATTGTTTCTGACCATTCCATGGTGCACTTTGTTTTCCGCAAGTTTTGCTTCACTATTTTTCGCCCACTGCAATCGCATTCCGTCAAAATACTCCAAGAACCCGAGGCTGGTAAATAACCTGCGTCGCTGTGCGACTGGCTGGAAGGAGAGTTGCCATTTACAAGAAGTCATTCCGCGACAAACGGCCGTCCGCCGTATGCGCCATAGCGTTTGCCTTTCGGCGCCATCCTGGCGGGTTTCCCGCTCCTACCCCTCCCCCCCGCTCACCCCGGCCAGCATTGCTCCCACAACGGCACCGTAGATAAGCGAATAGTTGCGTCACCGAACACCTGCGTCGACAGCTGCGGCACCGCAGCCAGTGCCTCCTCCTTCTCTCTCTCAACGTCGCTCTCTCTGTCTCATCGTCTTTCAAATGCGTTGCGTTGGTCTGGGGTCTTGGTCGCTGTGTGTGTTCTAGCGAACAGGCGCATATTCAATGGTGGTCACGCATGACACCGTGTTCGAAGTGACGCTCGGATTAAGGAATATTCATGGAGTGGCGGACACGGACAATGTGGGCCTGTTAACGGTGAGTGTACTGTTTTCGTAATAGTAATCATACAGCGCTAGCTGGGCGCCTGCAGCAGCTCTGCCGAAGTAGGCTGCCAGCCATTTACAACAGCATGCGTTCGCGGGCCTGTTGCAGATGCCCGATTAAACGTGTGACTTAACGAGTTCACACTGCTATGCGCGATGTTGTGTAAGTGCCTGCATCACTCATACAGTGAGTGATGTGATCACTTAACAAGGGCGGGATTAGTTGCTGATCGCACATTGTCTCTACACTGCACAAAGTGATTGATATTGTTTTAAGATGTGCTTTGGGCTACATCGTAATAACATTTCTATTAATACTCAAATGCGCAACGTGCTTCTGTAGGTGTAAGCGCAAAAAAAAAAGAAAGAAAAAGCAAAAATTATGTACAGAGGCGCACTGTACGAAATGGCTTTTTTTTTCTTAAAGACGGTATAGTTGGAGGTGCTGATATGCCGCGATGCTCCCAGCACGTGCGCCTCGGTCTTTTAAGCTATTTAGGACAAGTGCCACCAGCAACAGGGAAATATCTAGCAGACTTCCAAAGGCGCGTTGTTGTGGCCATCGCCGTGCGTTGTTTTCCCTCGTTTCCGTTTGCTGTTTTCGTGCTTCGCTTTCATCTGCGATAATGTTCGGCGTTATAACAGAATCGAGAGAGTATACGTGACTGTTGGAGCTATGTGCGGTAGCTCTAGCATAAGCCATGGCTGCTGCAACGTAGTCGGCGTCCGCGCGCGTTGGTGTCGTTCGAGCGCTCCTACTTGCTTGATTGTGTTCAACTGAGTATTTAGGCACGGGTTACGTTTGTAAATCCCGTAGTCAATAATCGCTAATAGCGTGCCCCTGATTGCCATCAGAGGATGGGCTTGGTTGTCGGAATATGCCAGACGCTTTTTTTGAAAGCAAGCTTTGAATTTTTTTAAAAAAAGAAGTACTTTCATACGCGCAAGGCAGTGCCTATTGCAGGCCCGCAACTCTTTAAAAACTGGACGAGCTATCACATCTTTTATCAAATTACAATGAATTAAGATGATTGAATTATAGATGACTGTCACGAACGGCCATTTTTGGCGACACCGCGTCACGGCAATTAACGGGCGCCGTACTCCCCCACTGACCGTGAGAGCGGCGGGCGCATGAAAGGGAGCCGAGAAGGGCAGAATGGGGTGCTCTTCTTAGAACATCGCCGCCGACGGTTAATCCTTTTGTAACTGTGGCGGCGTCTGCAAGGTCGTAGAAGGCCGCGGTATACCCCGAACAAGGATTAGACTACGAGACGCACCGGCTGAGAGCCAATCGTGTGACCGTTCCCACGGGGAAAAGCGTGGGAAACGCTCTGGTGGCCAAGCCGTATGACAACAACCCGACAGGTTGTCACTCTCGCTAGTTGAGGGCCCTCTCCTAATTGAAAAGGGGTGGGGTCAATATATTTTTGGGGCAGAATTTCCATCAATGAAACGCGCATAATTGGACCCATGTAGAGGTCTCTTGTCCCCAAGGAAGAAAGCGAGGAGACAAGAGGGGGATTTAAGCACAGGATTTTGCCCTGCTAGGCAGACTAGTCGCTGACCAACATGGTGTAGAAACAGATCAACAAGCATCTCTTCTAGAAGTTTTTAGTGTGGCTCTGTATCGGCTGGCCACCTAAACTTAGCCGTTCGTCTAGCTGTGACGCGATATTAACGTCTGCAATGTAGACATCGGGACTTCGCCTCGAGTTAGCTCAACCTGCTCGAAGTCACCTGCAAGCACTAGCCTCCCGGAGCCACCAGCGTTGCAACACCACCGACATCGCAGTCGTGCCAGAATTCTCTTCGACTTCTCGCATTCGATCGTCGGGGACACAAGGCTGCCGGTCATCACACGTATGTCTTCACCTGTTTATATCTTCGAACTTTCTCTTCCATCGTTCTATTGTTGTTAGTTTGTGTAGCTTGTAATAGTTCTCTCTCGTAAGCTGATTTATTGTTTTGTTTATATATTTTTTTAATTGTATCAAGTGTTGATGTATTTTGTTAGTTGTATTGAAGTGTTGTATTAGATCCCGTGTGCTGCAATATCACTAGAGTAAAGTTTGTTTTGTTTTCTCACGTCTCTGATCTCTTCACTGTCTCTGCTGCGTACGGAGCGTACCAACCTGCTGTCATTCCCGTCGCCGACTTCGCGCTGGCGACGCTAGAGTGGCAGCTTGTAACAAAACTGGCGTCCGCGAGACAGGACGTTCCGTACAAGAGTAAGACAGTGAAGGGTGAACGAGAACCGTGCGGACAGCGTGGTGATAGAGCCGCACAGTTGAAGCGGTTGCATCCTGCATATGATTGCGCTGGTTTTATAGGGGCATTATAGTGACAATTTGCAGTATGGAGTGTATGGATTTCGAGAAGTGGATCGCACACGGTAAACAGTTAGGCCTTGAGGGCACCGAACTGAGACAATGGGTTAAGGAGCAGCAGGCGCAGGCGTTAGCCAGAGAAGAGCGGGCACTGGCCCGGGAAGAAAAGGAGAGAAAACGCGTTGAAAGGGAGAAAGAACGAGAAGCGGCAAGGGAAGCGGCTAGGGAAGCCGGAGAACGGGAAGTGCTGTTACTGCAATTAAAGATTAGCCTCAGTGAGAGTAGCAGGGTGAGCGGATCCAGCAGTGAGCACGGCGATGCCGGAGAGGAGCCGAGTTTGAGAATACACGCAGGTAGACTGCTCGTCACCTTTGACGAAGGAAGGGACGACTTAGCTGCGTTTATACGCCGGTTTGAGAGCATCGCCAGAGGGCAAAAGTGGCCTGAAAGCCAATGGGTGACGGCGCTTTCGACATGTCTTACAGGAGAGGCGCTAAGTGTTTATGGGAGGCTACCACCTACAGATGCAGCGGACTACACCAAGGTTAAAACCACTCTCCTGAATCGCTTTCGCTTCACGCGGATGGGTTCCGAGACAAGTTTAATAAGGAGAGGCCAGTAGGGGGTGAAACAGCAACACAGTACGCGGGTCGCTAAAGACACTACTTTGATAGATGGGTTGAGCTGTCCAAAACTGAGACAGAATTCGAGTCCCTCCGAGCATTGTTGATTAGAGAGAGGTTTTTGCATGGATGTGGTTCGAACCTGGCATTATATTTGAAAGAAAGAAGGGCGGAATCTCTGGACGACATGCTTGAGCTGGCAGACCAGTTTTTGGAAGCTCAGGGTGGAGCAAGCCTAGCGAAAACAAAGAAAGATGGTCCCATAACAGACGAAAAGAGGAAATTCGAAAAAGGAGGCAACAGCCACTCACCACTACCACGGTGCTATATGTGCAATCGTGGGAATCACCCACCACACTTGTGTCGCAACAGACCTGCCGCAAATGTAGCTATCGTCTGCTTCAAGTGTGGGAAATAAGGACATAGGGCAAACGACTGCCGGTCAGGAGCAAATAACTCACTCCAGGCATCCTGCCTCTACGCACCAAGGGAAGAGCGTGAGGATCCCATATGCGACGGTTATGTTGAGCTTAGGAATGGCGAAAAAGTCCCCGTCGTCAACGCCGTAAGGGTTACACCGCCGAAAAATCTGGCCGAGAACCTACCAGTGGCGACAGGGACCCTCCGAGGCACAGACATATCAGTGTTGCGGGATACGGGGTGCAACACAGTAATCGTGCGGAGGAAATTGGTGAAGGAAGACGAGCTGACAGGTACAAGCAGACTCGTCTACTTGGTTGACGGAACAGCAAGGATGCTGCCCGAAGCACGGATTGAGGTTGACACCCCCTACTTTACTGGCAATCTGACAGCACTATGTCTGCAGGATCCAGTGTATGACCTCATTCTGGGCAATATCGATGGCGTAAGACCTCCTAATGATCCCAGAAAGGAAACTGAAAAACCTGTCGCGACAAAGGAGTTGAACGAAGAGCCTGTGGCAGCAGCTATCACCCGTTCCCAAGCACATGCACAGCCGGAAAAATTTGCCAAGCTTCGTACGCCTGGGACCACGGCGGGATTGCCGGGAGATAACTATGGCTGCGAGCAGACAGGAGATGCGACACTCAAACAGTGTTTTGAGAAGATCGGCAGGAAGCAAACATGCCGAAATGAGAAGGGAAGCATCGAGTACAGACAAGAACAGGGACTGCTGTACCGACAGTACACAGAGGCCAACGGACGGCTTGTACGCCAATTAGTCGTTCCGCACTGCCACCGAGAAGCTGCGCTTAAAACAGCACACGATGGTATAATGGCAGGACACTTGGGCACGCAGAAAACCAAGGACCGGATCTCGGAGGAGGTCTCTTGGCCAGGCATCACAGCTGACGTAGAAAGGTTCGTCGCCTCATGTGACATTTGTCAGCGCACCGTACCAAAGGGCCGTGTGCCACATGTTCTACTGGGGAGGGCACCCATAATCGACACCCCGTTCAAGCGAGTGGCGATCGATATAGTGGGACCGATTCACCCGCCCTCAAAGCATCGGAACCGATACATTTTGACTTTAATGGATTATGCCACCCGGTATCAAGACGCAGTGGCGCTCCCGAGTATCGAAACTGAGCGAGTGGCCGAAGCCCTGGTCGAGATGTTCTCCCGATTTGGCGTCCCCCGCGAGGTACTGAGCGACCGTGGCACGAACTTCACATCGGACCTGATGAAGGAAGTAGTGCGGCTCCTTTCCGTGCGCCAGCTCCACACCACCCCATATCACCCCATGGCGAATGGCTTGGTGGAAAAATTCAACGGCACCTTGAAAATAATGTTGAAGCGCATGTGCGCCGAAATACCGAGAGATTGGGACCGCTACCTGGCACCTCTCCTCTTTGCCTATAGGGAAGTTTCGCAGGCCAGTATGGGGTTTTCACCCTTCGAGCTTCTCTACGGCCGCCATGTGAGGGGCCCTTGGCGATACTGAAGGAGCTGTGGACGAACGCCGACTTGACTGAAGAAGCTAAGACGACGTACCAGCATGTCTTCGACCATCAGAACCGTTTGGAGGAAACGTGCCGCCTGGCACACGAGGAGTTGGAAAAAGCCGGAGCACGGTACACGAAGCTGTACAATCGAAAGGCGAAGGAGCGGAGTTTCAACCCCGGAGACAAGGTACTGATTTCACTTCCAACCGACACGAACAAGCTGCTGCTGCAATGGAAGGGCCCTTTTGAAGTCCGGGAAAAGAAAGGTGAAGCTGACTACGTCGTAGACACGGCTGGCGGCAGAAAAATCTTCCACGCCAACTTACTAAAGAGATACGAGGAGAGGGACAGCCCCTCCACCAAGGTGTGCAACGTGACATTTGGTGTTGTGGAATCGAGCGAGGACGAGAATATTCCAACCCCTGACTGGCTGAAAGTATAAGGGGAAGAAGACGTGAAGCTCTCCGACAAACTGGACGCTCAGCAGATCGTACAGCTGCAAAAAATTGTCAGGGAACACGCTCGTATTTTCTCGGATGTCCCGGGCAAAACTGACTGGGTCCACTGCAACCTCGAACTCACCACGAGTAACCCCGTCCACGTGAAACAATACCCTCTTCCCTTTGCAACGCGGGAAGGTGTAGAGAAAGAGGTGCGGGAGATGGAGAAGCTCGGCATCATTGAGAAATCAGAGTCACCTTATAATTCGCCAGTCATTTTGGTAAAGAAACCCGACGGGACAAATCGACTGTGTATCGATTTTCGACGCCTGAACAACGTTCTGATGGCCGACTCCGAACCTATGACAAGAACTGACGCGGTGTTTGCTACAGTGGAAAAGAATAAGTATTTCTCGAAGCTCGACTTCGTGAAGGGCTATTGGCAGATCCCACTGACCGAAGAGTCCAAAGCGAAGACGGCCTTCTCGACGACATCGGGACTATATCAGTTCCGCTTCATGTCATTCGGCATCAAGACCGCGCCTGCTGTATTTGCTAAGTTGATGCCGAAGATTGCAGAAGGTATACCCGGTGTGGACCACTACTACGATGATGTACTGGTAGCCACCGAGACATGGAAAGAGCACCTGAGGTCTCAGGGACTGCTTTTTGAGCGCATACAGAGGGCCGGGCTTACCGTGCGCCCCAGTAAATGCGAACTTGGTGTAGAAGAAATCGACTTCTTGGGACACCGAATTGGCAGGGGCAGATTGCAACCACTGGGGAAAACACTCGACAAGATCGAAGCTGCACCACGTCCTTCAACCAAGCGACAAGTGCGCGCCTTCCACGGTTTGACCGGGTACTATCGGGAATTTATCCAGAATTACGCAGAAGTCAGCGCTCCCCTTACAGATTTAACTCGGAAGGGCGAAGCTAACTCGGTGAAATGGACAGCAGCCCACAAGGAGGCTTTTCGAAGTCTCAAACAACATGTCTCGACGGAGCCGATACTACGGCTACCACATTTGCACCAACCATTCGTACTTCGAACGGACGCATCGGACACAAGTCTCGGAGCCGTGCTCATGCAGGCCCACGAAGGCAAGCTCCACCCCACAGCTTATGGCAGCCGAAAGCTGCTTCCACGGGAGGCTTCCTATAGTACCATCGAACGCGAATGTCTCGCGTTGGTATGGGGAATTCAGAAATTCTCCATGTACTTATATGGAGTACATTTTTGTGTCCAGACAGACCACCAGCCTCTGAGTTATATCCAACAGGCGAAACAGCTGAACGCTCGAGTACTTCGATGGAGTTTACTACTCCAAGAGTACCAGTTCACCATTAAGCATATTAAGGGTAGCGAAAACGTGGGAGCCAATTACTTGAGCCGGATATAGTTCTTGAAGTCTATGAGCATGTTATTTTTTTTTCCTTTCGTCGGTTGTTTTCTGTTTGTATGTGCGTATTTCATTGTATAAGAAGTGTATTTTGAGTATTTCCTTTTTGCTTGGTGCATTGGTTGTTTTTACTTGTTGTAATACACATTGAAGGATTGCACTACAGTAGAGGAGCGCACCTGTTCCGTTTTGCTTCATAGTATACATTCGTGCAGTGTATTCTGTATTGATGGCTGCCATACACGGCTATTTCCTCTTCTTGTTTGTATGGCGCATTGATATTGTTGCGTGTCAATGAAGCTGGTACTCTAACAATTGTTTGTTTTTCCTTTTGTTGTTACTTTGATGCACTCTGCCTATTTATGTTGTGTATGAGAGGGACAGCCCTCATGTCTCCCTCGTTGGTGGTGTTTTGTTCCTTGTTGTCGAAAAATTCCCCTCCGTGTGAACAAATGTTATGAGTAACATTCTGAAAGTGGGGGGCAATGTCACGGACGGCCATTTTTAGCGACACCGTGTCACGGCAATTAACGGGCGCCGTACTCCCCACTGACCGTGAGAGCGGCAGGCGCATGAAAGGGAGCCGAGAAGGGCAGAATGGGGTGCTCTTCTTAGAACGTCGCCGGTTAATCCTTTTGTAACTGTGGCGGCGTCTGCAAGGTCGTAGAAGGCCGCGGTATACCCCGAAGAAGGATTAGACTACGAGACACACCGGCTGAGAGCCAAACGTTTGACCGTTCCCACGGGGAAAAGCGTGGGAAACGCTCTGGTGGTCAAGCCGTATGACAACAACCCGACAGGTTGTCACTCTCGCTAGTTGAGGGCCCTCTCCCAATTAAAAAGGGGTGGGGTCAAAATATTTTTGGGCGGAGTTTCCATCAATTAAGCGCACATGATTGGACCCATGTAGAGGTCTCTTGTCCCCAAGGAAGAGAGCAAGGAGACACGAGGGGGATTTAAGCGCAGGATTTTGCCCTGCTAGGGAGACTAGTCGCTGACCAACATGGTGTAGAAACAGATCAACAAGCATCTCTTCTAGAAGTTTTTAGTGTGGCTCTGTATCGGCTGGCCACCTAAACTTAGCCGTTCGTCTAGCTGTGACGCGATATTAACGTCTGCAATGTAGACATCGGGACTTCGCCTCGAGTTAGCTCAACCTGCTCGAAGTCACCTGCAAGCACTAGCCTCCCGGAGCCACCAGCGTTGCAACACCACCGACATCGCAGTCGTGCCAGAATTCTCTTCGACTTCTCGCATTCGATCGTCGGGGACACAAGGCTGCCGGTCATCACACGTATGTCTTCACCTGTTTATATCTTCGAACTTTCTCTTCCATCGTTCTATTGTTGTTAGTTTGTGTAGCTTGTAATAGTTCTCTCTCGTAAGCTGATTTATTGTTTTGTTTATATATTTTTTTAATTGTATCAAGTGTTGATGTATTTTGTTAGTTGTATTGAAGTGTTGTATTAGATCCCGTGTGCTGCAATATCACTAGAGTAAAGTTTGTTTTGTTTTCTCACGTCTCTGATCTCTTCACTGTCTCTGCTTGCGTACGGAGCGTACCAACCTGCTGTCATTCCCGTCGCCGACTTCGCGCTGGCGACGCTAGAGTGGCAGCTTGTAACAATAACGAATTTCTGTGCTAGATTAGGTGCACAAAACATGTTCGCAGCCCTACGTCTAGAAAGCAGGCAAATAGGAAGCACAGCGTCAAATTTGAATTGGATTCCATTGACGGAGCGTCTTGTGAGAGTAGAAAGAACGAGAAAATTGTTCATTTTTGATGCCCTTATAGAGGCAGTCAGAATTGCACTGATTGGTGACTTGTAACATTTCCTCAGATTGTTAGAGGCGTGATTAAAGTCAGTAAATCTTTTACTTCTTTTTTGCAGGCCTCTTCGCTAGTGCCACGCCCGAGATTGTTTGTTCTCATGTAAAATAGAAAGCAGAGATGTCTTCACTGTTTGTACAAGAAGAGGTAAGTTTCTTGTGCATTTTGATTAATGTTACATGTTCTGAACGTTGTACTTTAGGAATTGTTTTTCACACTGACTCACTACCCTAGAAAGAATTTGATTCTTAGGTGAGTTCAGGCTTTCGTAAGTGCCATTTTTGAGCTGTAGTCTTACACTTCACCTCATTTAGGGAATTTGCTGTATGCTGGAAAACTCTTATTTTTATCATACGAAATTATTGGAATGTATGGGTTGTATGCTTCGAGTTCAGTGTAATGTCAATTACACGCCATTTCGAAGGATACACACTACACATTCTTTATATATGGTGCTGCCAGAACAGCACGAACATCCTTTTATGAGAAGTCATATTTGCTCTTATTACAGGATGAGAGGGTGCCGCTGACGTCCTGCGTAGTCTACCCCCCGGCCCCAGCCTAGAGCAAGCTTACTTCCTGAACCTCCACATGGATAACCGAAAAATCTTCCGTGTCGGTAATGACGAAGAAGGAGTGACAGCACTGATGAGTTGATTTTTTCATTTTCAACATTGTCTACGGCCGCAAGGCCTTAAACATTTACCGTGATTGAGCGGCTTTTTCTCGGCGTGAGTTAGGAGTTATCAAAGAAGTTGTTCAGGCAGTACGACGCTGAAAACTTTAGTGTCACAATGCCTGAACAACTTTTTCTAGTGTGGTCATGCTAGATGAACAAACATTGTTATTTGTGTAAGTTATTTTGCTTAAATATAGCTGGACCATTCCATGCCAAACGTCCCAGCCACTTTGGCGACCATCTCAATTGTATTTGAAAAAAAAGTGCTGACTTACTGCGTTGAAAACAGTGAACTGCTAGAATATCTCAGCGAGAAAAAAAAGTTTTGTTCATGTGGCTGGCTTATAACTTCCTGGCATAATGCCGTCTGTGTGCTGTTGTGGA
The DNA here is from genome assembly GCF_013339725.1 of Rhipicephalus microplus. Lineage (NCBI taxonomy): Eukaryota > Metazoa > Arthropoda > Arachnida > Ixodida > Ixodidae > Rhipicephalus > Rhipicephalus microplus. The sequence continues at coordinate 25,544 of NW_023611678.1, forward strand.
AAATTTCGTTTTAAAACTACCGCTTATTTTTTTCTAAAGCGAATTCGGTCTACCTGTTAAGTAAATGTGCTTCTGTAAGATATTTGAAGCTCAATAATAATAGTGCAATTTTTTTGCCACATTCGCTTCCAAGATTAAAGCAAAAATGTGTTATGTTTGCATTTTTTATTGCAATATTGCACTTTGTATGAATATCTGAGCAGTGAATACTTACTCCACAGAAGGTATATTTTGAGGAAAAAATATCTTTAGACCTCTCAAGCTGCTGAAATATACGAGAAAATATCACGAATTTCACAAAATTGTGATTTTTGTCCGTATTGAGATGCAATTTGCTCCATGTTGTGATACAATGAAAACTCATCATTATACCTAAATTGTAAGAAAATGAAAGTTTTTCTGTAATAAAAATCTTATCGCAAAAGGACAGGAAAGAGTGCTGTCAATTGAATTTTTATTGAAGGTGCTACGAGCGTTTTTATACTGAGCACAAGACCAGGACTCATCTGCAACAACACATGTGTGACCACGACAAAATAAATTTAACCGAGAAAAGAATACCCTTTTTCGGAAAAGATAAGCGAAGGTGTACTGATCCATTGATCCTTGGCCTTCCTGATAAAGAGTTTAAAATCTCTCATTTTTCTGCTTGCTTTTGTTTTTCAAAAACCGTGTTTTATGAAACCTAGGACTACACTTACATTCTTTACGCTGCCCGGCCATGAGACTACTATAGCCCTTCTTAACATTTAAAGCATGCTGTCTTGCTTGATCATTGAAGCATTGCCCTGTTTGTCCTATGTTTACTTTTCCACGTGTTAGCGGCATCTTATACACATTAGATTGGCATTCAGTAAACCTATTCCAGTGACGAATGGTGCAAGATTGACTATTCCTGTTGCTGTAAGTACATGCAATTTTGAAAGCTTGCAAGGGGTGGAAAACAACAATGTCATATCTGCTGGCTCTTTTCCTAAAATTGTGAGACACCTTATGTACGTAGTACCGTGTGACATGCAAAGGTGATTGGTCATTCTCTTTTTCTTTTGGTCCTGTTTCCTTTAACTTTACTTTCTGCAGAAGGGTTTCGCAAACAAGTGTGATGATGCTGTTGGGGTATTGGCTGGTGCTATCAGCCCAGGAGTGCTAAGAATGTTCTGCCTTTTCATAGTGGGCATTCAAAATTAGTAGAAAGAGGAATTGATACCACATGTACTCAGGCCACCCTTCAGAAGTCATGTTAGCACAAGGGTGAGGTCAAGTTTAAAAACCAGATTAAAAGACTAAAAGATGCTGGGTATCCCAACAGAATCATCACACCCGTTTGCAAAACCCTCCTGCAGAAAGTTAAGTTAAAGAAGACAGGACCAACAAAAAACAATGACCAAAACCTTTGCATGTTATACCACATCATGTGTCTCACAATTAAAAAAATAGCCAGCAGATAAGATATTAGCATGTTGTTTTCCAGCCCTTGCAAACTTTCAAAAGTGTGTGTACTAAACAGCAACAGGAATAGTCAATCTTGCCCCATTCATCACGAGAATAGGTTTACTTAATGCCAATTTAACGTTTGTAGAAGTATTTTTTATCAGGTAAACCAATGATCAGTGCATCACTACATGTTCACTTATCCTTTCCGAGAGGGAGTATTCTTTTCACAGTTAAGATTATTTTGTAGTGCTAGCACGTGTCGTCACGTATGAACACGGTTCTTGTACTCCGTATAAAAGCGCTCGTAGCACATTCATTAAATTCAGTTGACAGTCGGTGCTCTTTCCTGTCCTTTCTGTCTCTACCTAAAGTTGTCGCGCTGTGACTAGCACACAACCACGATGAACCAACTCTACCAAATTAAGCTCTTGTTACGTAACACGTAGACCGAGTTTCGTATGGAAAGAAGGAGCGGTGCTTTTAAAATAAAATTTTTCACATACAACACCTAGACGGCATTCCAGGAAGTTCAGAGGGCAGCCACGTGACCAAATATTTTTCCTCTCCTAAATATTCCAGAAGTTCACTATTTTCAATGCAGCACGAGTTTTTCGAATACATTTGAGATGGTTGCCAAAATGGCTGGGACATTTGGCATAAAGTGACCCAGCTGTGTCATTAGCCATAATTATGCATTACCTCTTTTGTTTTTTGTGTGTTTTGACTCAGTTTTGTGTTCGTTTTTAGCTTATTGTGTTTCTGATCATTGTATTGGTTTCTTAAGTATTCGCTAAAGTTATATGTGCGAAAACCCGTATATGTTTGCATGTACATCATTTCTCATAACCAATTGTTATACATCCAGGAATACAAAGCTTAATTCACTGTGATTGTATACATTTGAAAACACTATCCATATATATTTTTGTGTGCATCACTTCTTGAGAACGATTGTGTACATGAAGGCATATATAGTGAAATCATGGTGATTGTATATATTTGAAAGAATCATAAGTATATATTTGCCTGTATTTCATTCCTATTACCCGATTGTGTACATGAAGGAGTCTTAAACTGGAAACCACTGGGATTGTAGATACTTGAAATAATTATAGGGATATATTAGCGTATATTTCATTTGTAGTCTCTATGTACTTGAAGCAGTATACTAAACTGAAACCAGTGTAATTGTATGTTGCGAAGAATTGTCAATGAAGTGAAACTGAATAAATATAATAAACATTTGAGGTGTTGCATGTGGAGTGTACGTATACGTGAACGTATATCTGGTGAAAATGTTGTGTGGCAGAAGAAAAGTTTATGTTTTATTTGCCAATTAAATAAACGCAATATACAAGGGCAGCAAGGCTTCATTTTCTGTAACGCGCATTATGCATATACTGTGAAGTATATATAGATCCAGCACAAGTTCATACACGATAGTACGCGTTTATATTTTTGCCCAGACGCAATGAATGGAGCTCGACAGGTGGTGCACCATTGATAATCAGGACCACTTTCTTCAAGTAGTGTGCAATCAGTGCATGCTGATATTTATTAGTGCATTCTAAAAGAATACTGGCACCCCTGCCATGGGCACTCAACACCCTTGTGCACCCTTCTCGCACCCTCCTCAGAGGGTGCTAAAAAAGTGATGGACATCGAAGGCATCCTTCCTTAAGGGTGTTTTTGTAACACCCTACAGTGTTTTTACATGTACACCCTATTCTAAAAGTGCATGAAAAAGCACTCTTTTTGGAAGGTGCTGAATTAACACCCTTAGGGTGTCGTCCACGGGACAAGCTCATTTACACCCTTCTGGGTGTAAAAATTTTTACTGTGTATGACCTCATTCTGGGCAATATCGATGGCGTAAGACCTCCCAATGATCCCAGAAAGGAGACTGAAAAACCTGTCTCGACAAAGGAGTTAAGGGAAGAGCCTGTAGCAGCAGCTATCACCCGTTCCCAAGCACATGCACAGCCGGAAAAATTTGCCAAGCTTCGTACACCTGGGACCACGGCGGGATTGCCAGGAGATAACTATGGCTGCGAGCAGAGGGGAGATGCGACACTCAAACAGTGTTTTGAGAAGATCGGCAGGAAGCAAACATGCCGAAATGAGAAGGGAAGCGTCGAGTATAAACAAGAACAGGGACTGCTGTACCCACAGTACACAGAGGCCAACGGACGGCTTGTACGCCAATAAGTCGTTCCGCACTGCCACCGAGAAGCTGTGCTTAAAACAGCACACGATGGTATTATGGCAGGACACTTGGGCACGCGGAAAACACTCGACAAGATCGAAGCTGCACCACATCCTTCAACCAAGCGACAAGTGCGTGCCTTCCTCGGTTTGACCGGGTACTATCGGGAATTTATCCCGAATTACGCAGAAGTCAGCGCTCCCCTTACAGAGTTAACCCGGAAGGGCGAAGCTAACTCGGTGAAATGGACAGCAGCCCACGAAGAGGCTTTTCGAAGTCTCAAACAACATGTCTCTACGAAGCCGATTACTTGAGCCGGATATAGTTCTTGAGGTCTATGAGCATGTTATTTTTTTCCTTTGCTTTCGTCGTTTGTTTTCTGTTTGTATGTGCATATTTCATTGCACAAGAAGTGTATTTTGAGTTATTTTCTTTTTGCTTGGTGCATTGGTTGTTTTTACATGTTGTAGTGCACATTGAAGGATTTCACTACAGTAGAGGAGCGCATCTGTTCCGTTTTGTTTCGTAGTATACATTCGTGCAGTGTATTCTGTATCGATGGCAGCCGTACACGGCTATATCTTTTTCTTGTTTGTATGGCGCATTGATATTGTTGCGTGTAACTAAACCTGGTACTCTAACAATTATTTTTTCTCTTTTGTTGTTACCTTGATGCACTCTGCCTATTCATGTTGTGTATGAGAGGGACAGTCCTCATGTCTCCTATGTTGGTGGTGTTTTGTTCCTTGTTGTCGAAAAATTCACCTTCGTGTGAGCCAATGTTATGAATAACATTCTGAAAGTGGGGGCAGTGTCTCGGACGGCCATTTTCGTCGACCCCGCGTCACGGCAATTAACGGGCGCTGTACTTCCCCACTGACCGTGGGAACGGCGGGCGCGTAAAAGAGAGCCAAGAAGTGCAGAATGGGGTGTTCTTCTTCGAACGTCGCCGCCGACATTTGATCCTTTGTGACTGCAGCGGCGTCTGCAAGGTCGTGGAAGGCCGCGATGTACCCCGAACAAAGATTAGACTACGGGACGCACCGGCTGAGAGCCAAACAGTCTGACGGTTTCCCACGGGTCAAACCGTGGGAAAACCTCTGGTGGCCAAGTCGTATGACAACAACCCAACAGGTTGTCACTCTCGCTAATTGAGGCCCCTCTCCTATTTTAAAAGGGGTGGGGTCAATATATTTTTGGGGCAGAGTTTCCATCAATGAAACGCGCATGATTGGACCCATGTAGAGGTCTCTTGTCCTCAAGGAAGAGAGCGAGGAGACACGAGGGGGATTTAAACGCAGGATTTTGCCCTGCTAGGCAGACTAGTCGCTGACCAACATGGTGTAGAAACAGATCAACAAGCATCTCTTCTAGAAGTTTTTAGCGTGGCTCTGTATCGGCTGGCCACCTAAACTTAGCCGTTCGTCTAGCTGTGACGCGATATTAACGTCTGCAACGTAGACATCGGGACTTCGCCTCGAGTTAGCTCAACCTGCTCGAAGTCACCTGCAAGCACTAGCCTCCCGGAGCCACCAGCGTTGCAACACCACCGACATCGCAGTCGTGCCAGAACTCTCTTCGACTTCTCGCATCCGATCGTCGGGGACACAACGCTGCCGGTCATCACACGTATGCCTTCACCTGTTTATATCTTTGAACTTTCTCCTTCATCGTTCTATTGTTGTTAGTTTGTGTAGTTTGTAATAGTTCTCTCTCGTAAGCTGATTCATAGTTTCTTTTATATATTTCTTTGGTGTTATCAAGTGTCGATGTATTTTGTTAGTTGTATTGAAGTGTTGTACTAGATCCCGTGTGCTGCAATATCACTAAAGTAAAGTTTGTTTTGTTTTCTCACGTCTCTGATCTCTTCACTGTCTCTGCTTTCGTACGGAACGAACTAACCTGCTGTCATTCCCGTCGCCGACTTCGCGCTGGCGACGCTAGAGTGGCAGCTTGTAACAATGACAGACCGAAAACACTAGCAAAACGCATCGGCAGATCTGTCGTCGGCGTGTCTTCAGGAGATCTGCAGCTGAGCGAAGCTTTGTTTCATGTCTTTGCTTAAAACGACCACGAAGGGAGCGATCTTAGGGGCGTTACCAATGCCATCTCCAAATAGGCATCTTTAGCACCCAACGGAAGTCTTTTCTTCGCTCCCCTTTTCTGTCTAACCACTTTCGTTCCTCGACACCGTGGATTATGGCGGCGGCTGGGCCTCGTAGTTGGGGAAGGACAATTATAGAGCAGGGAGCATGGCTGAAAATGAGGTGCAAGTATACATGCAAGTTTATTCAGTGTCGCTGCTTGTGCCTCCAATGTGACTACAGAATTTGCCAGCGAAACACTTTGAGCACGTCAAGGCACGGGCGGAGTCTTCGAGAGACAAGGCATCGGCGGACTGTTTGCGTCTTTGCAGTATAGATGGGACGAAGACAAGACAAACGAACCTGCCAAAGACAGTCGGTAGACCAAAATCAGTGTCGTGTCTCCCTAGTGTAAACGCGCCTTTGACGCCGTGGCTGATGACGATGACAGTGAATTACAGCTCAGCCTTGCGTAAAAGGTGGCAAGCTTTAAATAGCTAACTCGTTAGCAATTCACATGGAGTGACACTTGGTGAGATACTCCTCCGCAACGGGATGTGAAATTTGTTAACGCGACTCGTCCTCCGACATGACTACTGTATTTACAGCATGGGTCACAAACACGCCGCCCGCAGACCTTTCGACGGCAGCGCGGCGCTACGTCGACAGAGCCTGCCGGTCTCTGGCAACATTGTACGTTTACAGGAAAACCACCCCTAGGAACTTCCGGTTTAGCTTGTTTCAGCGTGGTTTTAGTCCTTCTTGCTGGCCGCGGCTGCTTGTGTTCCGATGCTTTATGCGGATAAAGTTATTCCGATAAAGCGCTCGCAACTCAGACACAGCTTTGTCAAGACAGGATGCAGTCAGCAAGCCTGAAATAGTTTTATTTGCTAGTAAAAACGCTCTGTTTTTCGAAAGAGCACCTGCATGCATTGCAGCGATCACGCGAGAAAACTGGATTCCCACGAAGAGCGCGTAGGTTTGTGCGGCCCACTTTACTAAAAGTAATGTAAAGCTCGGCGCAGACCTATGGCGCAGAGGCGATACTCAGACGTTAGAATAGTCGAAGGCCCCCAGTTACCGGGAACACATCGGTCGCTGTCGTGTTCCACCCGTGGCAGATGAGTGTACTGACGTCTGACATATGAGTAGCAAAACGTGAAAGCAAGCACTGAAAATCAATCGCAAAGATGTTTTCTTTATAGTTTGAGCGACATCAAGGATGTGTACTCTCTGAAAAAACATTGGACACAACGTAGCCGCGCTCAACATGAATCCCCGCACAGTGTACGTCATGGTCATCACGTTTCGTTGTCGTTGCATCTGATTTCAAGTTTTGAAAGCGACGCTGGTGAGTGTGCTCTCATCTGTTCGAGCAAATAAATGGCTTATCGCCTGTCTTTTCGCCGTTAGTGAACATCGCCACATTCTAGATAATTTATCTTTTGGTGTGAACATGGACTGTAGGTCTAGGGGGGTTCAGATTGAAAGTTTGATTAATGAATAGTTTACTCGTGAGGAAACAATAATAGTTCACGTGACCCAGCCGCAGTTGACGTCATCACATAATTAGTACATTTATAATTTCTCAGTCACACGAACATTCCGAATCGCAAGCGATTCCGATTGCCACTGATCTCTATAAAAAGTGTCCGGTGTGACACAGGCGCAGAAATAAACGTTTAATCCTGTGGTTATGTGCTTAGACGAAAACCCATATAGGTTCGTGGTTCGACAGAAGTCAGGTTTTCAGTTCTAGTCGAAAAGTTTAATTGAACAACTTCACTGTGGATCGGGCAATTCTTCTCCCGCATGTGGACGATGTGGGTGCGCTTTGAAGACGCGGACAGGGAAAAGACAAGTGTGCGCTGTCAGTTCCCGGTCAGCGTCTCCGAAACGCGTCCACATCGTGAACGCGCAGAACCAACTGGCCTAAGTTGGCTTCTTCTGCAGTTTATGCATTTTCTGTTTGTATAGGCGCGGCCACTGTAAGGTAACACGGAGAAGGGAACCGCGCTTATCGGAACGCCACGACGGATATTTTACACGGCGCTCGTCGGCCACGCAGTCATGTTACCTGCAGCAGTGGCCGAGCCTGTACCTGCCATGCACTACACCGGGCCCCTTCATGTAGCCGCTAGACGTTTCGCCAAATACATACTAAGGAATGTGCCAGAAATAATAGAGCAGTAAACTCAAACACACCACGAAAACACCACCGGGACCATTGAAAAAGCTTTACCGGAAGTGCCGCAACGGAAGTCTGCTGGGGTAGGCCGTTCGGCGCGAGCTAGCTGGTTTACAAACACCAAAACCGTCTATAGATGTTCATCGCCACGTTCGGAAGAGCTTACTTGAGAGAACAAGCGTTCTCCTTCTGGAGACGTACAAGCGCGCTCGAGCATAAACAACTGTGATCGACTATGAGGAACACCCGCCAAAGTGGTCTAGTGGTTATAGTGTTCGACTGGACACACGCAGGTCGCGGGATCGAATCCCGGCCGCACTCTCGATGGAGGCGAAAATTCTGGAGGCCCGTGTGCTTGGATTTTGGTGCACGTTAGAGTTGTGGTGCTATCTAGTTTCTAGGCTATTGCAAGCTTGTTGTGGGTTTCCTCTGCATGCAAGGAGACTCTACACGAAGGGTCTCAGACGCAGCAAACGTTTATAATCTATTTTAATTCGCGTCTAAAGTGCACCTAAATGCCAATTCTCCCGGTAGAGACCCATATCGCCAGCCCACCAACACTGACATAGCACTATGGGAAGGGGAACAAAAGTTGTAGTGACGTCACACCAGATATATAATGACGTGAGTGACCTCCAGACCTCCTTACAGGTAAATCATTGGTTACTACATCACTCGTGGATGATGCAGCTAGCCATGGCCCCCGTGGGCGTGTCTGTTTTACTGGTGCTTGCGTGGCACGTGTGTGCGAGAGCAGACGATACTCAGCACGTGCGTATCAGTCTTGTGTGGTCACGTAACCAAGCCACCTACACTGCTGCGTCACTGCCCAACCTGGCGCCCAGAAAGTGAAACCGAAAGTTGTTCACACAAGAAAGGCGTTCATAAATCATTTAGCAAGAATAAATGTATCTTGGTGCGTGTATCACGCTTCCCGGAGATATAATAAACGCTTGCAGCAAAGAACGCGCAAGGCACAAATGTGGTGGCACCACCCCTTTAAGGAACCCCAGGTGATCGAAATATGCAGAGCCTTCCATGACGGCGTCTCTCATAATCTTGTAGTGGTTTTGGGACGTTGAACCCCAATAGTTATTATGACTGATTTAAGCACTGAGTTGCTCAGTTACCATGACCGCTGCGAGATCCACTGAAGTAAAACGCGCGTTCGAAGAAGGAAAAAAAAACGAGAAGAGGAGAAAATACCTATAGCGTCATGACGCGCGCTGCGCAGCTTTGAGCGCGCTCACCGCTATAGTATGAAAGGAGAGAGAAAGCACTTGGAATGCGCGACAAATCAATATAACTCCGTTCGTACTAGACAGATTAAAAAAAATTAAGGCACTCGTATTGTGAGACAATCAGCTTTTTTGATCAATCCATTCGACGATTATTTGGAAGTGCCTTGCAGGGCCCATCAAGATGAAGGTCACAAAATTGAATTCTAGTTTCTTAACCAATTTTGCCCTCGGTCAGTTCTGACTCGAATAGCTTGTCCAGTAATGTTCCAACTACTGAGGTCACACGCGAGGATGCCCCGAACGAACGAATGAACAGCTTGTCTAGGGGTTAGTTGAGAACATTATCAATGAAAAAGTCCACAGACGGCAGACATGAATCACACAGAATATCGCGCTTCGTCAGCGTCGTTCTTGTGTGCCATCTTTGAACTCAGCCGCGCTGGCTATTTCAGCAAACAACCTTCAATTCGAAGAAAGCAGGAGTTACTGGAAAATGCTATTTTAATAGAATAAACGTTCTTGAACGAGGAAAAAATCAATGAAAAGAAAGAAAAAGAAACGGTGACCAAAACAAAAAATGCTTCGAAAAATTCAAATTGAAAAATTCAAAATTTTTCGACTTCCGCACGGAAATCTTGTTCACATACAGGTGGCCTGCCATGCGTCCTTCCGACCAGAAGAATTATTGTCGAACCAACGATTTTAACGAGTAAATAGCACCGTTGAAGCCAGTCAGCGTTTCAACAGCGGGACTTTATCAATTATTCCCCTAGTCGGAACATTGGCTCCCATTCCTTGTTCGGCTTGGTACATCAAGTGCGACTGCGACTACGTGGACTGCTTGAAGCAATTCATAAAAATGTTTCAGGAAAAGACGAAAACCAGATGTCAAACGAGCCTCAATCAACTGGAAGCAAGTGAAAGCCACATCTGCCGGAACCTTGATTTTTCAAGAAATCTGCTCCCTCGATGATATATACAGATATGCCAGAGAGGGAAAGAGCAAAGCAGTGCTATGGGAGATAGTTTCTGACAGATTCACTTTACATGAGACAACAATGGTTCACATAATGAATAGAAGAGGTGAAAAAGAAATGTTTTTTATTTGTTGGTATTCTCTTCTCAAAGCTCCCCTCCCCAACCACTTATTTTTTTCCCCCGCTCTTCGACGCAATCTCCTGGCGTGATGGAACAGCATTTTCCTTTTTCGTTGAGCTATTATTTCCACTTTTCCTTCAGAAGTTTCTTCCTTCGCCACCGATCGCGGCCGATACAGAGGAACCCTGCTCGTGGTAAAGCAAATACCCCGAAACAAACAAAGAAACAAACGAGATCGTGCTTTGGGTGGTACCCCGAGAGAGATAAGAATAAAGAAGCAAAGAAAGAAAGAAAAGTCGTGAACACTACAAAGGAGCGCGTATATATACACTCTCTCGGTCGCGCACATAAGTTGACGGCTGGATGCGCGAGTTCTCGCAGTTCTCCAGAGCTCGAGCGCTGCGGCCTGCAGTGTTCGCGCGCCACCGAACGCGCGCCTGCCTCGCCGGTTTCGTGCTCCACCCTTTTATTTCCGCCACTTCACGGCTTCCTCCCCCACTCTTCCTCGAGAGACGCGGTTCTTTCAGAAAGCCATCCTCCAACGCGCTCCGACAACGGAGTTGAGAAGGCGCGTCTTCGCGCGTGGCAACAATGGTGCGCGAAAGCTCGGATGCACCCACGCTCCGCACGCGGCCTCGGTTGCCGGCCTGCAACCGTTTCCCCTCAGGCTTTCTCTCATAACGCCGTTCAATCGAGTTGAAATGTTGCGCTTAAGAGGGCCGAGGAATACGGGTAACCCGCTTCTTTTCGGCTTTATTGCCTCGCTTAAGAGGGAGCCGAGCGTGAATACTTACAGGCTATGCGTTAATACCCGCTTCTTTCGGCTTTATTGCATCGTCCGTTGAACAAGTGCGCTCAAATCAAAAGACAATAAAGTGCCGCTATTTCTTTTCTCCTTATGCTCCGTCGAATGCGTGCTTTGACTCATTTCTTTTTAATTCTTGTACCACTCCACATGGCGGAAATCAGCTCTTGAGCACCGTAGAAGCTAACGAGAAAGAGTGGCTCCCCTTGGTTCGCAGAGTAGACATGCCACGTGTCTGTATTGACTAGGAACTTCGCGAACTGGCATCACTTACCACGTTGTTTGATAGGATGTTGTGCGGCTGCCGAACACGAGGTCACGGGTTTGACTGCTATTTATGCCGTTATACAGACATTTCGGAGACACGGCGACGAGAAGCACGCGGCGTACGAGATGCAGACGCGGACGTTTTCATTTAGTGCTTCTCACAGCCGCAGCAAAGTCATAGGCAGCCCTAAATATCTGCCGGTAAAGTTTGTAGACATCAAATATTGTACTCCTACTTGCAATTGTACATTGTGTGGACGTGCGTGTGTGTGATTGAGGAACATAGTGCTGTGACTTGTGGCTCCTTTTCACACTTAGTGCGCATTGCCGCCTGACGATAATGCTGTTGCCCGGCAAAGTGATCTTAAAAAAAATGATTCCGCAGTGCGATTGACACTGCAAAAATCAAAATAACCTTTTGAGCGTACGACACTTTGTTTGTATGAAGACACCACTTCGGTGCCTCAAACCAGAGCCGTCTGATAGGCGTACGCTGCAGTTCTACGCGAAAAAACACGAAGCAGAAATATATATATATGCTTGTCTGTTGTGTTTTTGGGAGTTGCTCAGTGATTGTAAAGATAACACGCCGAACGTTAAATAACCAAAGATATACACAAACGTGACGTCTGTACTACATTTATCACCGGTAGAACTGGTGGCGTCGTCTTCTCTTTTAATAGGTAGGGGGAGAGGAGGGTCCCGCGGTCTTTTAGGAAGACTGTTGCGGTTCCTCAAAGCCAGGAAATTGTGGCTGTCTTTTGTTATCATTATTTACATCTTGAGCTTAGATTAAGTATGTTTTTTTAAAGAAAGTTGTGAAGGTTGTGGCTATGCTCGTGGAAAAGGAAGAATAGTGAGAATTCGAGAGCCCCCCAGTCTAATCGGAAGTGCTCAGCTACTCAACAGCTAACAGAACAAATAAACAAATAAATAAATAAGTCACATCTATATACTTTTTTTTCTGAGAGTAAACGCTGCGGTAGCTTCAATCCCTCCACTCAAACAGAAAGGCTCTGTCACAGAACGACAGCGGCCACATGTCCGAGGAGCTTTGACTTCTGAAGTGACGTTATTGTCGCCGTGTTTGTCGAGCAAGCTAACCGCCATGCACTGACGAAATTGCCGCCTCAAACGAACAACTCGTTACGATTTCACTATTCAGCATTGCGAAACCTTAGCGCAGTATCAAAACTGCGCCGTGGCGCACACGTATCGTAACGAACGAAATTTAAATAACTGCTCGGTAATTAAGACGCATTTAAAGATAATATTTATCTCGGGCCCGTAAATGTTTGCCCGGTCCCCTACTTTGCATCTCTACCAGCCAGTGAATGGTTGGGGCAAAATCAACTTGTAGCTCGTGTATTTAGCCTGCTTATACACGGGCCGTAACGAGGGCCCTTAGTTCCTCAATTCCGGAACGCTGAGAGCACAGCCAACTTCTAGCCTGTTCCCGGTACACCGGTTGCCGACGCGCGCTGCCCGAGGCGGAGTGATGCTTTCCCCCAGGTTCAACGCGATTTGCATGGCACGCCCATTCGTAATGCGAACGCTAATGAACCTCGTTAGCTGCACGCAAGGATAACATCCACTCGCACTCACTCGCTCCTCCGCAAACATCCCCTCTGCGCTGGCTGTTGGCGTGAACGTTTGCTGCGAAAACATAGCACGCAAGGGAAGGAATCGCTGAATGGAGCCATTTAAATTAGCCCAGCATTGTCCACACCTTCCCACTTGCGCAGTCGCATAGGGAATATACGGGCACACAAAAGAGAATATTCGTTTCTTTTCTTTTTTTCCCCTTTTCACTTCCTCTTTCTCTCGTAAAAGATTGCCGTCCTGTCCGCCTCGCCTTCCGTAAGCTGTTACCTTTATTGACAAAGTTTGCTTTTCAACATGAGTTGTCGTACGTGCCAGCCATCAATAACATCGTTTTGTCTTTGTTCACTACCTCGCCAGCTACTTAATGCCGACTCCTGCCGGCCGAAACGCGGTTGCCGTGTTTCGGAGACCAAAAACAAGTACTTACACGTACAGTATGCACGAAGTTATTACTAACAGCGCAAGCGGATCGTTTTCATTGTGCAGTGAGACAGCGGCAGCGAGAAGCCGACGCGGCACACTTAATTGAAATCCGTGCAGGCGGCCACATGTCACAGGCATACGCACGACAAACGGGGCAAGCGTGCGCCTCGCAGCGCACGCGTCGGTTTAAACAGCCATACAACTATAAAAATGTTCGTGCGAGCAGTTTCGTTGAGTTGAACCGAAACGGTCGCGAACGCTTGTCGCTCGCATGCGTTGAACAAAGCTCCTATTATCGTGTGGACTTGATGTAAATTACGAATGGTTTCACTTACAGAACAAATACGCGTCTGCCATGGGCACATGTCTTTGATGTAGAGCTAGCGCTCTTGGATGTACTGTTTCGACTCCCAAATCAGCACTATTGGACGGGAAAAGCAAAATTTAAGGTTACTTCTGTTATATGGAGTTGCAGTTTGACATTCATTTCTTCCTGTTGACAAAATGAAGGCACGTTTACGTGATAAGGCCTCGGTGAACAACTACATGTATACGCAGTTAACTCATGAAATCGAATAATTCATGCGTTCTCGCATTACATATCAAACGGAGCTGACAATGCGAGCACGAGAACTGCACGAAAACGCGCCACGATAAGTGAGATAAGCGTCAGGCTTGTAATATCACGATTAAAAGACGCATCTGTCACCGCAGTTGTCACCGTATGACTGCATTTCTTGTACTCTTTTTTTCCACGCGCCTGTGGCCTTCGTCAATGACTAAAGAAAATGAAGCGTGCAGAGACGGACATAGGAGAACTGGGCCACACAAATGCGTTTGTTTCCTTCTCTTGCGTCTGTTTCGGCACAGCTTACATTAAGATGAATCCCTGACAACTGCATTATGCTTTCTGTCGTTCTCGGCCTTCATTATTTGCATTTGTATATAGAAAAAAGTAGCCAACGCCAATAAAGAAACAAGAACCCACTAAATATTCCATAATAGCACAAAAAATGTCTTCCTCAGCTCTAAGGCAATTTTTCTTCAGAAAGCGGGAGCTCGCGCTCTAAGCAAATATCGCCTACGGCAATTTTGAAGCAAGCTCTCGTGTATGTTGGCTGCTGATATTTTGCGGAGTAGACAACTCGAGCCCCTCAAAATATCCTTCAGGGCGCCGACTACTCGAACCTACAGGCCCGTATAGATGAGCTGGTTTCTGAAGAGTATACAGGAGTGCCACTCGAGAAGCGGGCCGCTCATAACCTGTGAATACCGAGTTAACTTGTCAGACATTATGGTTTTGGTCCTAACAAACTAATCTATTTATTCAAATGTCTGCAAGCCGTACTAGTTGATTCCACAAAACCATCAGTTAAAAACATGGCCGGGAGAACTCTGCACCTCCGAGATAAAGTTTAGCCTTCGTTGATATGCTCCAAGGCTATCGCAATCATGCGAGCATGCCGTGTACGATGTGCTACGATTCTCACGAGCAATTTATATAGCAGATGAGACAGTTGCACCATGAGCAGAATTCCGACACCAAATACTTACATTATTAGTGGCCGCAGACACACCGTTGTTTCAGAATGACAACGGTCATGTATCTGCTCCTTTGACAACGACAGTAATATATGCATTGTCATTAAATCTCGGAAGACCAGACTCAGCGGCCATACATCGCAACATAGCAGGTGAAAAATGATTGTCTTTACAGAACTTAACATTGGCCACGAATCAGAAGCCTATATCCGTTCACTGCCTCCTGCCTTGAAAGTTCATTTATCACTAGGTACGACGGTGTGAGGTAACACTTTTCTACGGGAAACGGCTGGGCGTACACTCTTTTGAAAATGGTCTCAAGAAGATTGCAACTGAAGCATTCACTACTTCCAGATCAACATTGCTACCTGTTGCTAACGTTTGACTAATGCAGAAATATATCAGAGGTAGTAAGCGCTAAACGCCTACGTATTCTTCCTTTTGGTGTACTTTTCTGTGCATGAAACGTATATTGGTGCTTGTGTGGCAATTTCGATTTGAAGAAAACTTTGATGACACTTGAGCTTCGCCTTCAGGAGTAGAAGGCGATAGCCTAATCGAGCTCCACGTGTGTCGCCTCATCCGTTGCTAGCGTGTCTTTGGTTCTCGGTAGATGCTTGAACTATGCCACAATGAAATGAAAATTAGCACGCGTAACTTTCACCGTTTCAAACTATTTTAGAATGCAATGTACAGTAGCGAAGTGCCCACTACGCCATATTTCTTCTTTTTGCGAATTAGGTAAGCTGTATACGCGTCGGTAATACAAACGCAAACCTACGCAGCTGTTGACTTTTCTGAGGGCTTTTTAATGGGTGACCCGCCGCAGTGGCCTGGTGGCTACGGTACTCGGCTGTTGACCCGCAGGTCGCGGGATCAAGTCCCGGCTGCGGCGGCTGCATTTCCGATAGAGGCGAAAACGCTGTAGGCCCGTTTGCTCACATTTGGGTGCACGTTAGGGACCCCAGGTGGACGAAATTTTCGGAGTCCTCCACTACGGCGCCTCTCATAATCATAGCGTGGTTTTGGGACGTTAATCCCCACAAATGAATCTATGGGACGTTAAACCCCACAAATCAACCTACATATTGTCACGGGGTCGTGACGTTGACGAAGGGAGCAGACAGTAGGTCGAAGAATGAACTGTTTAATCAGCCAGACTTGTGGCCACGTAAATGGAAAGTCGGATTCCAGAAAGACACTGGAACTGATAGCGGTGAACTGCGCGTCGGCCGTCAATCATTTGAGAAGCGGTGAAGCACGTCGACATTTATATACATGTGCTATCGAGTATTCTATAGCGTCATCGCTAGCGGAAGCGTGGGTTTCAAAATAAGCTGTAATATTCGCGAAGTAGGCGTAATCTTAAGGAAATGATCTTCTACAGTCCCGAAGCTTCTGCAACAATGCAGTCGCGGTTTGAGCTGAGAATTACATACAGTTTAAAGGGGCGATATAAAAATTTGAGGAATGAACGTGGCAATATGACCTGCTGCCACTAATGTTAAATTTGTAGAATAGACGTAGAGCAAATTGAACATTAAACATCTTACTTTATGAGGCCTCAGGATTGTCCACAACTATATGTACATCAAAATTCAAATTTAACGTTAATGTAACGACACGTTCCGATTTTCGAAATCTAACTGTAACGAGTTGCTTTTGCATCTAGGAAACTTGTATAGAGAACTCGTTTCGAAATTGGGATGGAACGCGGAACGAGCTTTCGTTCCTGCTTTGGAAGAAGGTGTAAAACACTGGTCCAAGTTCATGTCTGCTCACCGTGTGCTATGGCAAATAGGGGGCATAGTGAACATATTTTAAAACCATTTCCCTTCCCTTTGTGACAGTTGGAAAACGTGAAACCTGACTCGTTCTGTTCAATATAACTAAATTTCCATATAACAAATTTTCTCAGCCACCGCAAACGTGCACATTCCTGACCACGATCCATTAATGGAATGTATGTAGTCGGCCAAACCTTTAGCTTTTGTGTATGAGTGTCAGTTTTACAGCGCAAGCTTTTATGAGATCACAACTCGGGTCACGCGCAGTTGTCCACCGCCGCCGCCACCGGTGTCCGTAATGACATCGCGAGAAATTAGAGAAAAACCTCGCACGATGGACACAGTGGGGCTCGAGCTCGGGTCTGTTGTGTGCCAGCCCAGCATTCTGCCACTGAGCTACCCCGGTGCCTGTGAATTGTTGGTAAATTTGCCTTAGGCAGCTTTGATGTCGGGAAAACAATCACATTAATACGACTTATGAAGCGTTTTAAAACAGCGAAAGAACAACCAGTTGTAGCAACAATGCGAATAGTGCAGCGTGTGGGTCGTCCAATGCTCCAACCATCACAAAAGGTTTTTCTTGTTACCCTATTAACTGTGGGGCATACCCACTTCAGCCATTATTCATCATCGTCGTCAGCCACTGTATGAACTATTGGCACAAAATTCCTTGCAAGTGTTTAGCGGATACCACGGTTCTCAGAAGAATGACAAAAAATAGCACAGCGAATGCCGGCCTACATTCCAAAAATTTTATTATTGACGCCCTAGTGGGTATCAAGCAAGTGTGCTTGCAGTAGTTATCAAATGAGTGTTTTGAAAAGGCTCTGAAAGGCCGCTCTTGTAGCTTTCGCTGTGACTATGCTCCGCCTTCCACGCAGGCCTGGCCTTTTTTGCTGTGTGTCTTTGCCATACGACTGAATGAAGTCTCAGTTGAATTAAAACATGTGCATTCCCATAAAGCACTTGTCCACGAAGCAGTTTTAAGTAACTCCGTTTCATAATATGGCGCCGCGAGACAAAAAAGTGGCCGATGCGCACAATACCTCTCAGTTCACTCCGCTGTCATCAACAACGCTCCCTCGACATGCATCGTATATACGTCGCCTTGATCCTCGTGGTACAGACGCCTAAAAGCTACACACGCGACGAGGTCTGCGCGTGCATATCACTTCGTTTATTTTCAAACGTTACGTTAAGTCTCCTCGCATTCTTTCTTATTACAGCCAAAGCTGTTACGAGATCACTGTTCGGATCACGCGCAGTGGTCCACCGCCGCCGGCGCCGGTGTCCGTAGCCACATCGCATGTAATTAGAAAAAAAAAACCTTGCACCAATGACACAGTGGGGCGTTACCCCGGGTCCGCTGGGTGCCAGCTTAATATTCTACCACTGAGTTACACCGGGGCTTGTAACTTGTTATCAAACTAGCCTTAGGCAGGCATGACCTAGCACCAATGGCACAGTGGGGCTCGAACCCGGGCCCGCAGGGTGCCAGCCCAGTATTCTGCCGCTGAGCTACACCGGTCAAACTTGCCTTTTCCAGGCTTGATGTTGAGAAAGAAATCGCGTTAATACGACTTATGAAGCGTTTTAAAACAGCGAAAGAACAACCAGTTGTAGCAACAATGCGAATAGTGCAGCGTGTGGGTCATCCAATGCTCCAACAATCACAAAAGGTTGTTCTTGTTACCTTATTAACTGTGGTGCATACCCACTGCAGCCATAATTTTTCATCGTCGTCAGCCACTGCGTGGACAATTGGCACAAAATTCCTTGCAAGTGTTTAGCGGATACCACGCTTCTCAGAAGAACGACGAAAAATAGCATACCAAATGCCAGCCTGCTGCCCAAAAGTTAATTATTAATGCCCTAGTCGGTACCATATAGGGGTGCTTGCAGTAGTTACCCATTGAGTGTTTTGAAAAGGCTCTGAAAGGCCACTCTTCTAGCTTTCGCTGTGACTGTGCTGCGCCTATCGCGCAGGCCTGGCGTGTTTTTTTTTTTTTAACGTGACAGCGTTAAGGAGTTTTCACAGAAATTCGCAGAAATTCCGGCATCTGCGTCGGTGTCATTGGTTATGAGCGAAAAATCATCTTATCTCTGACCTAATAATTGAGAACGATGCAAACAATAAAGTAAATGTTAAGAAAATCCTGGGCCAGAGTACGGGATCGAACTCGGGTCGTTTGCGTGGCAAGTGGATGTTATACCACACGCCTCTGCTTGTGAAAACAGTGAAAAAAGCTTCCTCTACTTGAAAATGCAGTCAAAGTAGTTTTCATGCATCCCAAACACACGCGTCCTGTATATATGCTTCACAGTGCAGCATAAACTACAGCAGTAACGATGTTTGGTACAAGCGTCCATTGCCAACGGGCGTCAGAGTATGTGATCACCATAATGGCTTCGTGGTCGAAAGCCGATACCCCACTACAAAAGACACACGCTACTGCGCTTATATCCTTAAGGCCCCGTAGTGGGTGCATAGCAAGTTCGAAAAGGTTTCATGCACTAATTACTTGAAGTACGCAGCAGAAACAATATATCGCTTTCGCATTCAACTCTTAAGGGCGGAGCTTTAGTGTCCTCTAATTTTTTTTTCCGCATACAGCCAAACAAGCTCTTTGCTAAAGCAAATGAACTCAGCGAGTGTTATCCACTTTCGCATAGAACCAAACACGTGTTCATCGAACGAGTATGTACGAATGTCAACTAGCATGGACAGAAGCACGTACGCGTCTCGTATACGCGTCCACAGCGTGCTGTCTGAGCTCGACGAAAGTGAATCACAAATCACGCATGGACAGAAGTGCCGCGTCTCTTTCACCATGCTTTCTGTCGCGCCGTGGCGTTTTTTTTTTTTCAAAAGAAAACGCTTGTCGATGCGGCGAATTCAATTTCACAGCCATTCGCTCACACAAATGAGTTCCATGCATTTCTTTTTCTCTTTTTCAGACGAGCTTCGTATTCTTCATTTGTAGCGTTTGTGACGGTTGAAAGCAAAAATTTAACTTGCTTGGTCTTCGCTACGCTTCTGTCGCTTTGTTCCCTGCACCTTTTGAATAAGCAGAGAAGTTGGACCGGCTTCAACCATACACGTTGAAAGCGAACGGCTGGCTAACGAAGGCGAACTGACGGGGATAGCCAGCCGACGACGTGACCTGGAAGTGATACATTTCGAGCTCGCGCTTGCACTATTAGTTCCGATGGATTGCACGCCGTAAATATTCACTACACAACTCTTTGTTTCTCCCATATTTGCATTATATTATTCTCCGACGCCACCTCATGTATTTTAATTTGTTCGTAAGGCTACTGAAATAGTGAGTGCGACATACGAAACTATATATAGACGGATAGTCCAAATTGAGCCTGTTCTTTTCCGATTGTTCCAAACATACCATCTGTAAATTTCGCAACCCGATGTCTAACCTTCAGGCCAAGGATTCCTAATGCTATCTTGAGCTTTATTAAAGCAGTGAACGCGAGAAACGGCGACAAAAGAAGCGGCCAGAATGAGCTCATCAGCTTCACATTGTTCACAAAATATACCGTCTTCACATTTTGCAACTCGATATCCAACCCTACAGCCGCTTATTCATACGCTTTTGTCCATAGTAGAAACAAAAGATATTGCAGAGGACCACACGATGTTAGAAGAATGCGGCTTGCGCAAATTCTGCAGTGATATCTTTATCGCTTTTGCAGTCTGCAGAGGGTGCTGTCTCAGTTATGGAGATATTCTACACCATTATACCTAGTCGCGATCAATCTCCATCTTTCTTATGTGATTCCTAAATGAAAAGAAGATAAAAGTGAATCCCGTAATAACTGTCTCTCATGGGGAGGACACCTCAACAGTAGCTCACGAGAATGCGGGTAAGGTGGAATTAAAAGGATAGGATTAAAAGGTAGAGAGATAGAGAGAGGGTAAGGAGAGAGCGTGGCGCAGGGACAGCGACATCCAGAAGTAAGGAGAAGATAGGAAAGGTGGACACAGTCGCAGAAGTCCGAGGACGGGGCACCACTCAGCGAGGGCTCTTGTCGGCGTCAGGAGATGGTGTAGGGCGAGCCAGTCGGCCAGAGCTGCGCTGTCGTCAGAGATCGCGGGGGCAAGATACGAACACTAACCACTTTGCATGTTTCCTGTATCAGTGAACAAACCGGACCGTCCGTGACACGATAAATATGATTCGTTCTTGCCAGATGTGAAATTTTTTGAGCAAATGCTGGCAACTCGTGGTTTCAATGATAGCCATCAAAGTATCCATATCACCTTCGCACGATTTTCTGTAGCCATGTAGGTTAGTGAAATGTCGTCTGACCTTGGAAGTTAACACTCCCTTTGTTTTGCGTGCGTATAGCATTCGACAGTGTTCTTGCAGTGCATGAATCCCATAACATTGTACGCAGAAATTCGCACGGGCTCGCGATTTGCTCTTTCAAACATTGGCCAATGTCTCGCCGCTTGTTTTTATATTATTTATTTGTGTATGCATGTATTTATTTTTTTTTATAAAATACTGCAAGCCCATTCAGGGCAGAAGCAGGAGTGGATACTACTATGAGTAATAATAATAAATGTCATGCAGTGATACAACGAGAAAATGTTCATGCATACATATATACAAATGCTTAATCGTCAATCATTGTTACAGCAACAATAACAAAAGATTTATAGGAGCAAAACAAAGACTGATAGGTAGAACAACTCCAACAGTGTGCTCTGTGCCTACAAGCAATAAAGTAATTGCCAACAGAAAATACCACAGTTCTCAATATACAACAAATAAAAAGTATTGATTGCCTATGCACAACAAAGTACACCACAGATAATGACAATAAAAAAGAGGATAAGTTTATGTCTTATTTAAGCATTTGTTCTATAAGTTCAGCGCTATGTAGTCATGTCGATACGACCGCGTTCCACTCATTTATCGTGCGTGGAAAGATTGATATGCGGGGTTTAACGTTCCAGGCGGGAATGTCGTAGGCCCGGGTGCTCAGATTTGGGTGCATGTTAAAAAAAAAACCAGGTGGTCAAAATTTCCGGAGCCCTCCACTACGGCGTCTCACATAATCATATGGAGGTTTTGGGACGTTAAACCCTACATGTCAATCAAACAACACTCAAAGCTATTTGCTTGTGTACGGGTTTCACAGCGGAATGTTCCCCTTCGCCCAGATAAACGTGGTGAGTGACGCTCTCAGCAGTGATGCATAGAGAAACCATCTTGACGATGGGGGTTTTAGATGCGAAGCTCCTCTTTGACTATCCTCTGTATAGCCTGTTTCACATGCGAGCGACTGAGCGGCAGCAGGACGCGCGTACGCGCGTTCGTTTCATATGCGCCGCTGCTATACCGCCGCTCTTGCGCGACGCCGACCGCTCCGAGGCGGGCAGTGTTGCCCGCGGAACGCGCCGGCTAACCACTGTTTTCAGCCGTAGCTGAAAACCACACTTTGCTTCTTGTAGGCCCGTGTACTCAGATTTGGGTGCACGTTAAAGAACCCCAGGTGGTCGAAATTTCCGGAGCCCTCCACTACGGCGTTTCTCATAATCATAGGGTGGTTTTGGGACGTTAAACCCCACATATCAATCAACACTTTGCTTCTAGTATTCTTTATTTGGCACCCTTGTGCTGCATGACTTATCATCAATAGTCGCTCGGCGTTGACGCGTCTGTACACTGATTTAAGTAAGTGTAACGTGACTTTTATAATAAATAATAAATAAACATGTTTGCAGTCGCTTTTTGTTTTGTTCTGGCTATTTAACGTATGGTTCTTGTTGCACGCTCATAAAAATGGCCATGAAGAAGCAAAAAACAAGAGATTGCTGGTATAATTTTATTAGACAGTTTTCCTAGCTAGGTGAAGGCTTAAAAACCGCGAGCGTGTTTTACGCAGCACTTCCTGTGTTTCTCCGATTCATTGCTCTTGTTTTCAGCGATTGATTTTTGGGACGCGAAGTATTTACACCTCGAAAAATTGATTGATTGATTGATTGATAAGTGGGGTTTAACGTCCCAAAACCACCATATGATTATGAGAGACGCCGTAGTGGAGGGCTCCGGAAATTTCGACTACTTGGTTTTTTTTAACGTGCACCCAAATCTGAGCACCTGGGCCTACAACATTCCCGCCTCCATCGGAAATGCAGCCGCCGCAGCCGCGATTCGATCCCGTGACCTGCAGGTCAGCAGCTGCGCACCTTATCCACTAGACTACCGCGGCGAGGTGCAAAATCGATACCCAAATTTTTGTGCCTGTTCGCTCGAGTCACAATAAAATTCCATAAAAAAGCCTCAGTGGTGAGCTTCGGCCGTGTTTTTGGTCACCTTGTGGTGTGTGCGAGCACACTCTTCATCGAAATTTTACGTATGGTCTACATCTCTTCTGGCACACAAATTTGTATGTTTATACCCTAAATTGCAAACCTCTTTGGTTTTTCAATGATTCTGTAAACCACTTCAGACAGTTTCACCAACGCCAGGTAGCATGGCATGCTACCTGCCGTTGTTGAAACTCAAGAAATATTGCATGCACTCAAGAAATATTGCGCACTCATTTCTGTCATGTCATACGCGGGAAGAAGTATTTTCTGTACCGCGTACATCTAACCCACAGCAATTCAGCATTACGCCAAGCCGTCCAAATGCAGCAACTTACTGCTATTAGACAGCCCAAGGAGTTAATGCCTCCAAAATTTCCTCCCTGGATGCTTTCACCTTTTGAGGTTAAAGCGTGTGTACGAGGCATCAATGAAGTGAACAGACGTATTGCACAGACCGCAACTACTGGTGAAGCTAATACACTTAATCATATGCTTCCCAGCTGGACAAAAGCCTCACTTCCGAAGAAAAGAAGAGGCTTCGGAACCTCAAGACGCATCATTATGCTTTCCTCCACTCTATCGACCCACATCTCCTATCTCCTATCCAGAATCCCTGGAAAGCTGGAAACTCTCTACCATCGTCTCCGGCTGAACAGTGCTTATGTGAACAACTTACGGTACCGCTTCGGTCAAGTAGAAAGTACATACTGCAGTAACTGTGGTTCAATAGAAACTGTAGAACATATCTTGTTTCAGTGCCAAGCGCATCGGATGAGCATGCGCTCTATGAAGACTGCATGCGTCTGTTAACCCAAAGAATTTTATCAGCTAGTTTATTGTGTTTTGGAACCTTTCCCCAGCTTCACGCAACAGAGGCATGCGATGAAAAATTCACTCATGTATTTAGACAATATCGATCAGCTAGACAAGCTGTAGTGGCACCTAGAAAACCCGTCATAAGTCATTCTGTCAGCACACGTTCCCGCCCAAAAGACAAATAAAAATGTCTGTATATTTCCTCTTTTATTCTACTTTTTTTATTATTTCTCTGTCTGTGTGTGTGTGCCTTTAGATCTCCAATCCCCTTCCCCACGCAGAGTAGCAAGTCAGCGATATACACACACTGGCTAATTTATATGCTTTTCAATAAAGAGCTCTCTCTCTCTCTCTCTGTAGTCTATCAAGTAGTCTATACACTAGAAAATAAGTCCAGTACTTCTCCATAATAATATCTCCAAATAAATAAAAGATTTTTTAAGAGCTACAATACGTGTAACATACAGAATGTATGCACAATGTATCTGAAACTATCTCAACCCTTGGCAGATGTGATGTGCACCAGTGTGCTGTGCGCGCTAGAAAACCACACGTTATATCATTTTTTTTGTCCTGTAATGGACGCCATTGTAATGATGTAACGTGTGGGTGTTTACGTAAAGAAGGTTGGGAGCGTCAATGGTCCCAACAAGCGACGAGGCTTCTTGCTGGTTTACGAACAACACTTTATCAAAACATGGATAAACGAACACGCACACGTACAAAACCAACAGAGCGAACCCAGCAAACAGAGAAAGATAACTAGACAAGTTTCTGAGGATCGAATAGTCCTTGCTAAAGTAAATCTCGGCGGATGGATGCTCACCCCTCGGAGAGTGGGACGCACCGGGCGACGCGGGATGGCTTCAAAGAGTTCGGCGACACCTTGTACGAGGTGACGAACAACTTCTCGCCGCAGGGAAGCGTTGGAGGCGGAGTAGGACAGCGGCTACGGGAAGCCCGCAGCTTGAACTCGTGGATGGCGTCCCAGAGCGCCGACATTTGGGCCCGGTCACCCGACTGCATCGAATGCCCAGCTCCGTCTGATCTTCTTTTTTCTCTTGCCCTATACGAAACTCCGAATATCGGCAGGTGCCCACTTATCCGCACGTTCCCCAGCGTATCAGTGATCTAGCGCCCACATCACATCGAGGCAGTATACACCTTTTTCGGGCACACATCACAGAAAAGCCCGATCCCACCACCTCAAACTCTGGTCCGGCCCCAAACCCGAAACTTGAGGCCCGAACCCACCATAAAAAACTACTTTACCCGAGCTGGCCTGGCTCACGGACCGGGCCGGGACGGTTCCGAGCAAGCTCGAGCCCGTGCAGTGCTCTGGCCTCGGGCGTCAGACGACACCGAACCAGAGGACCGGAGTGGACAACCGAACAAGTGAGCTCAGCTCTTCGGTGCCGCTCGGCACGAAAGTGAGTTAACGGCCGCCTCGATCGGGCGCACGCGGCTGATCTATAGGAACGCCGCCACGCGCGCCCGATCCAGGCGTCGTGGTGAGTCGCTTGACCCACCTCCAAATTTTTTTTCTGCATATATATATGGTGTTTATCTTTAACGATTTAGAGTACCACGTACTCTACTATGGGAGGGCTTAAAGCTGTCCCGAAACTCACTCATTGTTTTGAATGCATGCGTTATTTAGAGTGAGAGAACAGCGTCTTCGATCTGTTTAGCTCTCGGCAGCACCTCTAAAAGCCCTATGAAACAATCGGGGTATCACGTTTGTTTGGTTTCAAAATTACGCAAAATTTATTTTTTCCTGATGTGTACACTACCTACACATACTTTTACTACTCCTACTGCACAGGGCTTTTATGTCACTGCTTCAGAAAATTCAACGGTGTCTTTATAGAAAGTGTTTTTTTCTACACGGGTTTCGCATCACGCCTACAACGCATTCGCTTAGACACGCATGTTTGGTGTTGCCGGCGTATTGCCCATGTTAATAGCTTTTGTTTTGTGTTTGAAAGGGATTTGAGATTTGATGAAAAAGGAAAACAAAACGTTTGCACCGAAATGGACAGTTACAACGAATTTCATGATATTCTACCATGAATGAACCATAATGTGTCCTGGCGAGCGAGAACGACAGCAAAAGAAAAAGGCTATAAACTTTTTATAGTGAGACGCGGAAAGATAATTTTGAAAGACGAAAATGCGCCCCTGATCCGAGAGAACAATATAGTTGACGATAATAAAATTTCGTAAACACCATGACAATGGACTTTTGCGCTGTCTGAAATTTCTATGAATATAAAAACATTTTTGGAGTCGACCATGAGTACGAATTAACAGTATTGGCAATGCCCATAGACTGTTGCGCTGTAAAGTGGAACTCAGGAACGCCCTCTGAAGCATGGTCAGAGGGCAGAGGCTCCCTTGTTGGGCTGAGCTAGCCTTAGTCACCTCAGTTTGAACGCGTTAGCATCTTAAGAGACTCCTAAATGAAAAGAAGATAAAAGTGAGTGCCGTAACTGTTTCTCAGGGGGAGGACACCTCAACAGTAGCTCACGAGAGAGGGGAGTAAGGAGGCATTAAAAGGATAGGATTAAAAGATATAGAAATAGAGAGAGGGGAAGGAGAGAGCGTGGCACAGGGACAGCGACATCCAGAAGTAAGGAGAAAATAGAAAAGATGGACACGGTCGCAGAAGTCCGAGGACGGGGCACCACTCAGTGAGAGCTCTTGTCGGCGTCAGGAGCTGGCGTAGGGTGAGCCAGTCGGCCAGAGCTGCGTTGTCGTCAGAGATCGCGGGGGCACAACCAGTCGGCACGAAATCTAGCGAGCGAGTGCGATCTCCGTCGGTATTGGGGAGTACCTATAGGGCTGACCGGTAACGTATCGCGAGGAAGTGAATCTGCGTATGTCATGTGGCTTCATACAAAGTGCCGAGAAATCGCGCAGCGATGCATCTACTCATCCTTTGTGTAGCCACGGCACCGGCCATCGGTCTGGCCAGGGCATCACAAAAAAATAAAATTATAGACAGGATTTCCTGCTCTTCTCAATCGAGAAGAACAGTGCATTCTGTCTCGTGAGGCGGCGTACGAGTGCCCCAGGAACTCTTGGTGTATTTACAGTCTTCCACCACATCGGCTGGACGCGTCTGCTAATCCAGACGCTGTTTATGTTCATGAAAGGGGCGAGAGTTTCACTGGGACTTTTCACAAGATCTGTTTTTCGAGCAGCTGGCATGTAACTTTTTCGTGCACCGAACTATGCTCGGAGGGATTGTCATTGCCACCATGGGCCTGTTCGCTATGGTCGATAACAACTCGTCAGGCTTTCCGAGACGTGAATGTAGAGTTTTGCCCAAGGACAGCTAAATGCAGTGATCATGACCTTCGATTGTTCCCCACCGCTTCCTTCCATCAGTGCCAAAGAGATCGAGAGGGCAGGGGCCGTATAAAAAATCGTTCGCGGAAGTAGAGTGCTCAAGGATTGAAACGCGACTTTAATCATATCAGTATAACGACTGGCATGCGTAGTTGCTTGAGATAATAGCGCCACATCGCTACAAATTTGGCCGCTAAGCGCAATTCCGGCTCTGATAAAAGTGTTCCGAGTCAAAATCATGCCAACTGTGACGCAAACTCAAGACGGTGGAAACGAAAAAAATTGATCTACTGGGCCCTAAGTTGCCGCATTTGAATCCATGAGCACTGCACTTTTCGCCATTGGCTCGTAGCCTTCGCCATGTCCAACTCCAGAATTTCCCGGAATTTTCTGCGAACGCTATTCGTTACTGCAGCAGCTGCACATAGAGAAGCTACTGAAATCTCAAACAACGCGCGGGCTACTCGATCGTGCCCTGAAGTAGGTAGAGTTTGTCAGATATTGAAAGGAACCCACCTTCCTCGATGAGGGCGCGGACCGAGGCCTGTTTTTCGGGCGTCTGCTCTTCCCACCAGCGGGTGAAAAAAGCCATCTCGACGTAGATGAAGCGCCGGTCCGGCTTCGCCTCCAGTTCCGTAACTACTGAGTCCAAGATGGTACGCACGTCTGTCCGGGGCAAAAGAAAAAAGAGGAGATCACATCTTTATGCGCCCGACAAATCAAAGGCCTACGCTTCGTGAACGGACAATTGTAAAAGTTGTTCAACGTAGACAACCGTTCTACCCCAACAAAACGGGCAATTTCTCTAAAATTGGACGACGTTTGAGCTTCACCTTCAACGCTGGATTACAATAGCGTAATCGGGCCCCATGCACCATCGCCTTCTCAACTGCTAACCATGACTTCAGTTGTCGGCGCATGCCTTGTAATGGAACGAACGACTGTGTGCATGACATTGTCCGTTTCAAAATATCATTGAATGCCTATTGCAAACACAGTTGATAAGTTGGTTGATTGGTTGTTCCTCAGAGTCCAGGCGTGGCCACTACGCCATAATTATTCCTTTTTAGAATCAGCGAAGGGCTCACTTTACGTCCGTAGGGCAACGCGCAAAGTTGCGCAGCTGTTTCGTTTGTTGATGGTTCTGCTGCTGCTAATGATAAAATACGCCTGAGCGCTTTTTGTTGCGCACGTCTTTATTACACCAACTCGTTGCGCAATTGACATCTTTCGACGCCTGGCGTGATTCTATATGCTTTTTCCACGCATTATATGACGCGTTAACAAGGCTCCTTCCACTATATGGCATTCATGTAGTGTTTTTTTTTCTTCTAAAGCGGTTTGAGCACGTATTGTGGCTCAAGATAACGGACACTATCTTGAGACACGATATGTGTTAAAACTGTCTTGTACCACCCGAATTCAGTGATATTCCAGCTGACATGCTCTTGATGGGCTGCATAGTTTATCAAAAACTCGCATGTTGAACAGGCATGCGGAACCAATGGTGTCTTCGCAACGCCACTTTGCACGAGTGACTGTGCAACTAAAAGACTTTTATGACCGACATCAGCTTCAGCCGAATGGTATACAAAGTTCATAAAGTGTGTTGCTGAAATACCACTTTATACATTGTGCTCGATGTACTTTATGTGTATTGTCCATTGTACCTTTCTCGAAGCGGCTTTATGTATGTTGTACGCTATGTGTACGTAAACCGCATTCGTATCAAATACCATGTAAGAGAGTAGAAAAAGAAAAGCACATATTGCAGCGTTGAGGTAAAACATCTGCATGTCACGCAAACTGCCTTAATTCGATGCCCACTCAGACATAAAAATTTTTGTTATTTATTTTTACTTGCACATTTCTTCATTTTTCTGTCCATAACAAGATGATGTTCCTTCGCACACAATCGCCAACACCGGAATTTGCGCAAAACGAGCTTTTTTTAACGCTGCAGCATTAATAGTGTCAGAAAAACAAAAAAAAGCAGTAGAGCACTGATGAAAACATAAATAAATAAATAGCAGATATCATTGGACAGAACCTGAATGATGATAATGTGGCATTTTTAAATCTTTCTATATATTGGCTGGTACGTCAAATTTCCAATTTTTGTTTTCGCTGCTTTATTTTGTTTTAAAAATTTCTTATTTTTGTCATTTTGCAACGTTTCATATTTCATTCTTTGTTCAATTAGTTGGCTTGTTTTTGTTTAGTTTGTTTTTCTTTGCGTTTATATTTATCAGAAATCGCGCCCCGTCATACCCTCTTGCGGAATTCGGCTGGAAGCGGCTTGAAAAATAATTGTCATCGATGAATTGCAAACAGTCACACACACGCACACACACACACACGCACACACAAACACACACACACACACACACACACACACAGTAGTTTTACTAAACGTGAAGTATCCGCAAGTCCGAAGACGGGTAGTTTATTTTCTTCTCGCTTTGTCATAGAATTCATTTCTAACGCTCCGAGGTCGAGGAAGGCACTAAAGCGTTACCAGATGGTGGTATACCAGCGCTGCTGCGGTCTCCAATATTCCTGTATTCCAATAAATGTGTATACCGACATGCTAGGAAACTTTATAACCAAATAGACTAACGCAGTGGCCAGTAGTTCTCAAAAAGCACAAGGGGTGCTGAATACGACACAATACAGCCCTATTTTTATTGCTATAGCAAAGATATAAAGACACTCTAGGTTGAATTTTGCCACCAGCGTCGACGTCATTCATCGTATATGTATAAGTATCTATGTATATGAAAATATCAGAAAGAACAATAATTCACAAAAAGTCTCCGAAGCGCGGAATCGAACATCCAACCTCTTACTTGTGAGTGCGAGGCCTTAGCCACTGAGCCACGAAGGAGCAGTTTCTCCAAACGTTGAAACGGCAAGCTATTTATATCTACTTGTTACCACTAGCGGTGGACATCTCGGGGAAGCCATGGCCTCCGAGATGGCGGGTGCGCGGCAGGTTTTTGTCCGTCCGTCTGAATCGCCCGGAGAGAGCGTATTTCCAGAGGCGGGCGTGGTACGCTCTTTTTTCCGCACCGCGGCGCTGCTTCGTGTGGTCGAAAAGCCTGCCGCACTATTGATGAAGCTTGCATGTGGCGAGAAAAAAAAATGGTTTCGCGCGTTTAACTTCGCACTCTTTTAGGAATGTCGGGCCAATTCGTACGAGAGGAAAAGTCATTGCTTGATTGATATGTGGGGTTTAACGTCCCAAAACCACTATATGATTATGAGAGACGCCGTAGTGGAGGGCTCCGGAAATTTAGACCACCTGGGGTTCTTTAACGTGCACCCAAATCTGAGCACACGGGCCTAAAACATTTCCGCCTCCATCGGAAATGCAGCCGCCGCAGCCGGGATTCGAACCCACGCCGTGCGGGTCAGCAGCCGAGTACCTTAGCCACTAGACCACCGCAGCGGGGCGAAAAGTCAATGCTTGGGCGTATATATTCTCAAATGGGATTTTTTTGTTTCGCTGTAGATTTGTGCCACCCAAATTAGAGCACTTATAATTGCGATGCCTCTGCAAGAGATCCGCATGTGCTGAAAACTTACTGTACTTCGAAGTTTGCAGCGTTTATAGTATGGATGGCACTGGCGAGGAAAAAGAATGACAACCCGATCAACAAGCGAAGTCAGAAGAGCGCCGCGTTTTACGCTCACGGGTTACACTCAACTAATGTGTTGTTTTTTGTTTCCCTTCATGGATCTACCTCTGCTTTTCATTTAACGCCTTTTCTAAAATCCTCCTGTAGAACCGCAGAAGCAGGACACAGGGAGGATGGGGCCAGCGGTCGCCATGCGTTTATAGACTATGTCTAGATGCACCGCACTCCCTACTGGGCTGCAGAAATCAGGCGCCTTCTTCTTTATCTAACCACTACAACCACCACTGAACGTAGCTGGTTCTTCGACGACCACGGGCTGGTTACATGCACGTTTTGGCCACTTATTGTCGCCCATACGCACTGTGAATTTTACGGTGTTCAGTGTATACGTTGGGCAATGTAAGAACGAACATAGAAATGTCTTGCTTGTTCGACAAATACACAACACGCGTTCAGAGTTCGATGTAGCTGGTATGAAACACTGCGGTACTACATAGCAGTGACAATTTGCACTTTTCTTTCTTTAGTAGCCTAGCACAGCGAATACTTAGTTTTAATTAAAGAGACACCGTCATGCTACATGTGGGACCCTTTGATATGGATAAAGTCGAGAGTACAGCAAGTGAACACAGCACTTATATTCCCATTGTGCTACCGAAACATACTCAATATTCAGATGACAAAAAAGAGACGATGACAGCTCAGGCACTTTCACTGTGAAAGACGTAGGGAGTGAATGTAGGTCGGTTAATTAAAGCTTTATACAATAGTCCGGCAAAATTACTTCACACGTACCCTATTTCAATGACATGGCCAGGGTACCCAGTTATCTAGAGCGTGGCTGTGCTTCAGTTGACCACCAAAATTATGAGTCAGGATAGGAGAGAGAAATGCGATTAAACGACGATAATTAGTACAGAATTCCCCTTACAAGTTTCCAGAGGAAAGCAGGAATACTAGAATGCCTCAATATTTTTCGAATGAAGGTATTTATCAGCGAGACAAAACGGACCGTAATGAAAAAAAGTAATACTGCCACAGACAAATTGATACCTCCTTAGAATTACCTATGAAGAAAATTCAGCTGTTGCCATGCTTTTCTTCGCGAATTGGACCAAAATAAACGCAGTAAAAGGAAAATAATTTCCTTCAGCTAAGCCACACTCTAAAAGAATATCGAGTAAAAAGGGTGTCTTTGTCCCACAACAAAAATCGTCATCAGGTTTGCGTGCGCTTCCTTTCTTGAAAACTCGGCGCTGGCCACTTTCCTATCGAGAATGCAATGTAACCCTGATAATGGGCATGTCGATCGTGACCGGAATGTACCGGGCGCGGGGCGATAGCGCAAGGATAGAACGCAATATAGATGACAATTATTGTTGTGGGACAAAAAGAAACCCTTTTTACTCGCTCTTTTTTTAGAGTGCAGATCCTGTTATTCTTGCTCGTAAGCGGAAAAAAAGAACATGTGCACGCTGAAATCCCGTGCGCTCTGCTCTAGGCCATGGTCTCAGCCACCGCCGGAGCCCTCAGAGCGCGTGAGGCGATACTCGTTGATTTCGCTGAGGAGCACGTCGATTGAGACGGCCGGAGAGAAACACGCCGTGCATCTGCCATATCGGAGGCCATGGGGGGAACTATCGTGTTTTCAGCATTACCAGTGAGATGGCGCAATGAGCGCGCGTCGTCAGATCGTCACGACGCGGCGGCGCGCGCTCTCATCTCCCACGCGTACTTTGCCCGCGGAGAGGAAGGGGGTGGACGCTCATCCATGCGTGCGCTTATCTCGCAGTGTGGAGAATAGTACGCCTTCGGCTTTCGCCGGTACGATTTTGTTGTAGTTACCGGGCGCACCAAGGTCACAGGAATCGCTGAACAGTCTCCGTTTGCGAAAACGGCGCGCTTTTCAGACACAGCGAAGTAACAAGTGAGACGCTCATTCGCGTTCATCTGTACCTGTGAGGACGTTTCGTGCGTCATTTATACGTGAGAAACGCGAGGCACGTTCCGATCTGCTTGCCATTCTTCGCATGACCTTCCAATTTGTTGCTATATCGCATTCATTGCTTCACTTTTGCGTCAAAGCTGCGACATTATTTTAATCATTTCACTTTAAGGGAACATTATATACAACTGTTAGGAGACAACAGTGCAATTTTACTATACGTGAGCTTGGTTACTCGATAGGGGACAACTACACTCTTAAGAAATCGAATCAGCCAGTTGAGTAATGAAAGAATCATCGAAGTCCGTGAGTCTACAAGGCTTATATCTATGAAGAATAATTTCTCAACCTCGCCTTAGTTCGCTACTATGAAATTGCGAAACTAATTAAATATGCTCTGGTGGTATACAGTCACTGCTATGAGATGCACTTGCAAATAAAGCACTTTGAGGGCACTAATTACAGTAAATTGGCGAATTTCGAAGAGGGGCGTGCTTCGTTACCTCGACTGCTTGAGTGAATTCAGCCACGACAATACGTGCCGTATATGAATTCTGCTGATTATACCTAAATATTTACTATAAATTCTCGTGCATGTAGTCTAGATATTCCGCAGTACACACATTAGACACGTGCTACATGCCTAACGCACTTTTTACAATTTTTCTTCACATAAAAAAGTGCGTTCATTTGCGTGAGAAAGAGATCATCAGGTATGGAGGCAATGAAGTCGTGTGTCCGCAAGGTTGGAAAAACTAACCTTACAAAGACCCAAGAAATTGGCTTCGACTTTCAAGCATTATCAGCTAGGTACGTTATCGGTTTTTCTCCGCATCAGTGACGCTTCTCATCGATGGCACCTACATCATTTCCCCAGACACTAAATAACCCAGAGGAAAAGGTCGAGACGGACTCAACTTTCGCCGTTGTTCTCTTGCACTTTGTGATGGCACCTATCATCGCTCTTCTCAGACTTTCAGGCTAAATTGTTTCTCGAGTCAGAACAAAATGGTGAAAATTGGTGAATGACACGATCGCCTTGGATCGCATGCGGGGACAATGCCATCAGCATTTACCCATAAAGTCACGTCTGAGCCATTTCCGGGGCAATAAAGCAAATCGCAGAGCAATCACGTTCAAAAGGAGGGCCTGTATCCGCAAAAAAAACGAAAAAAAAAGATTTGATTGATTGATATGTGGGGTTTAACGTCCCAAAACCACCATATGATTAACCGAAAAAGAGAAAGAAAGAGAGAAAGAGAGAGAAAGAAAGAAACAAGTTTAACGCTAGAATTGTTTTCAAGAGAACCTTTCAGCTTATTTTTTTATTGGACATATCATTCGGAAAGCCAGCTGGCTGACGACCAAGACCTCTTACAAAGTAAAAGCGTTCTGAGCTAGCTATTTAAGGCGGTGATAACGTTCAGTTCGCACCCTACCTACACGGCCTTAAAGATGCATGGCTTTTTCTTTCACCAAGGTAAAGCACCAAGACGCATCCATTGCGAAAACACCCGCCTAGCGCGCAGTGGTTTATGTCCGTCACAAATACCAAATTAAAACTGAATGTAACTGATTGCTACGGGTACAGGCTCCAATGAGTTTCTGCAACGCTGTTCCGCTTTTGCCGCGATCTTGTGTCTGTCTATTGCACACTCTAATATCGCTGCCGCTGTACTCAAGTAGGAGGATCTAAGGACGACCGTGACTAAAAACAGTTTCATGCTATGAGCGGAATCAATTTCTTTTTATAATGGATAGTCAGTTCTGCGTAGTTAGCACGCAAAGCGGAAGAAAGTTTATGAAAGGGAGAAACAGATTCCTCCATTTGTAGGATGATGCTACAGTCTTCTCATGAAGAAAGTGTCGCAGTTAAAGTGCGCCCTTGGTGAGGGGCACAAGACGTCCAAACATTGTGTCCCAAGACTCGTGGACCACGAGGAGAAAAACAAACTTTGCTTTGGACGCATAACTCATACCACCCAGATGACGTAATGAAACGAAACAAAACAGAATCAAACGAACATTTTTTTTTTTCAGAAAGTGCTTTCACGGTTGAAAGCAAACGCAAACTTTGTTTCACTTGTCACTCATTTACGAGTGCTTTTTTAACGGCCTTATGAGCTCCAAAACGCAAACAACTCGAATAGAACTTCGTCGCTGCTTCAGTAAATATATACACCAACGCGCTTCCTTCCTTAGCTCAGTGATAGCGCAGCCATTATCTACTGTTTGGTACACGGCTAGATTTTGCTGTAGAACTTGTAAGCGAGGTGATAGCTAACTCGTTCATCTATAGCAACGCCTGACGTTCTACAAATAGAAGAGAAAACAAAATGACACTGGCAGTACTTCTAAACTTAACTGGCCTAAATATTTAGTCCATTAAAACTCTTCCAAGGTTAACGGCCTAACTAGTATTTAGAAAAAACAAGACGACCTCGGCAGTTGCACTATATATATATATATATATATATATATTGACACACCTCGATGGGCACCTGTAAATAACGCGTTCCTTCGTCACAATATATATATATATATATATATATATATATATATATATATATATATATATATATATATATATATATATATATATATTACTCAGTGTTATTAGTGCTATAGAGTACGGTCACACAAACACAATAAAAATAAAAGAATTGTGTTTTCTACGCTATTACTGCAACTTTACCGGTTACAGTCACTAACCATAGCTGTCTTATAGTTGCAAGTAAGTTCGCTTCAGCGTGAAAAAAAACAACCCTCTTCAGAATAATGCTACTCTTCGAAACATGAAACATTCTGGGCAGAACTAATCTATGATGACACTACAGTCACACGAATAGCCGTAACATTTCACATAAGACACGTTTACTGCAACCGGTTTCCTCTCTCGTTCTTCTCACTAAACATGTTTCAACATGTGTCGGTGCCACTGAGAAGAAAGCGCATAGCCGGCCTTATGCATCATGAGACCATGATGTGTAAGCGAGGCGTTAACCACTGAGCGACCTCGAAGCACATGAGACCAAGATGGGGAACCAAACAGATTCATCAAAAAGCAGGACGCATGTATACTCAGTGACGCCCATTAAATGGCACATACCAAATGGACACAACCACGTTTTCGTAAAACAGATTCATTGAACAGGGACGCATGACACTCGTCCAGCGGTGCGCTTGAAAGGAAAAGGCTCACATTTATACAGGCTGCACTGCACCTAGTACAAACGAACGTTTTTAGACTGCGCTCTAGGTGAAATCTCCTAATATTTTTGACAAAGTTAAGTAGCCGGGCAATACCAAGAATGCTTTTAGCACGAGTGCATGCTTCTACATTGATGTGAACCTACTAGCGGAGCTTACGGCTTGAGGCTGTAAAATACCAATAGGACTTGTACGCACCTCATCAACGTGTATGTAGACGAAGCGACAAAAAATTGAGGGTTTTTTCATTTGTTTATTTTCTCTGCTGTATACAGCGGCTATCTGGAACAATAGTTCCGTTTATTCTATCTATCTTGCCATTGCGGTAATAACTTTTTTACACTCTACGTTCATTCTCTTCACAATGAGGATAAAATATATAAAAGATAATAACAGCTGCGCATTGACAAAAAAAAAAGCTGCGCACTGACACGGGGATAAGAGGATTGAAAGAGGCTACAGACCTGTGTTGTTTGTCCCCCCCCCCCCTCACCTCACGTTTGCGCGGCTGCAAGTCGATCTTTCGCGGTGGGTAGTATACAGTTCCATTTCATGCAGCGTGGAAGATAGATGAATACACAGGCTTCGACCATAGCGAATGTATTGTCTGTCTATACCTGTGCCCATGTAGAGCTCAATTTCTTTGCGGGTGCAAACTCCCACCAGCTGGCTCAACTTTCTAAAAGAAGGTCTGTTCTGCAGTGGCACCGCTATAGAAGATAACATAGGTCGTGCATAGTGACGGTGTCAATCTTGCTGACGTCCATTGTTTTGGTAGGGAAGCAACACGAAACTCGACCCTGAGCAACTCTCCACCCCTCAATATAGCAGCTTCTTTCTTGCCTTCAGTAATCTAAGTCGGAGCCTGCGCTTTCCCAGCTACTAAATCTTTTAGCAGAGACGCAGATAATATATCAGTACCGATACCTTCACGTTGGGAGTCCTAATATGTCAGAACTGATAATAATGCTATATGAACATATAAACCAGTGGACAGCACCTCTACCGGCTACATGAAGCGCAATAGTATATTGGCCTCACAACGTGCCACGAAAAGACAGTTTTAAAAATCAAGAAATTATGAAAGCTAACTTGGCACATGCACGAAGAAAACGAGCGGCCAGGAATGAGCTAAGCGCACCTCCATTTCCGACAGCTCTCACAAATCTGAGGTGGGAATATACATACGCCACGAACACGAATTGACGCAAGAAAAAAAAAAAAAGGGAAGGCCTGGCAAATGCGCACGCCGCGTTCTTCGAGCCGCGTAGAAGTGAGCGGGGAATAAGCGGTCGTCAGCAGTTCACTATACCAGCACATCGTTTTTGCCCCGGAGAGTGGCCCCGAAGTCAAGCTCTCATGAATGCAATGCATCCATGCCATGAAGGAAAAAAAGAAAAAAAAAACTAAAGTAAGGCAGCTACGGTAACGCATAAGAGATACATTATACGGTCGATTTGCTTGACAAAGAGAACCGGACGAGAAGGAAGACACGCGTGCACTACGAGACTGCAGTGTCGGTGCTCAGAGGCAGCCCCAAAGGTTATTTCCCGCGCAAATGGAAGGCGCTTCTCTGAAACCCGAGTGAAGCGCACTCGGCACGCTTCATTGAAGAGTTGAAATTGTGTGGATACAGCCATATCCGCGCCGTAAATCTCATACGCTTTTGCGGCGAGCGCACACGTAGCCACTGAGCCTCGCCAGCGCAATTCCTGGTCGGTCCTCCTCCTTTGACGTCGTCGACGCCGGGGTTTTCTGTGTGGCACAGATTCGACGCAACCTCCTTGCTTCGATATAACTCCTCTATTCCGCACAGCCGCGCCCGATTTTACCGCCTTGGCGTTTTAAAAATCACTCGACCACCACTCGACACTTGGCACTTCCAAATACGGCGGCTAAGCCATGGTCAAAAGTTCAACCAGATTTTGCCCTTTATTGACGGCTACCCACTCATTTTGTTTCTCTATTAGCGCCTATAAGCAAGACTCTTACGTTAACACTGACATTACTATTTCTAGTAGCGCGACTCTCAGTGACTTAACTATATATCCATTGTAACTGTTCAGCAGCGCAACTCTGATGTGCACAGTTTAGTATAGAATATAATGATGTGTGGGGTTTAACGTCCCAAAACCACCATATGAATATGAGAGACGACGCAGTGGAGGGCTCTGGAAATTTGGACAAAACACGACAATATCGCACGTTGACATCTGCATTGTCCACTGCGATATTCTAACATCATCGCCTCATTTTGGCGGGTGAAATCAAAGCAGCCAAAAATGTTCAACGTCCCTCGTCTGCGTAATAGCGCGCTTCTTACACCTGCCGTTAATAGACTTCCGCACGGCTTTCCCATTCGGTAGTATAGCGAGCCGACGTCTGCTTACGGAAAGACGGAAGAAAAAAAAACATAATTCGTGGGACTGCGTGAGGCCGTTCCGGAGATTCAGGAAGGTCTCAAAAAAGCTTTAGGAAAAACAATTTAGTTCGCATGATACAAGTTCTTCAAATGTGCAATCTAAAACATACGCCGCCTGAATAAACTTCCAATTTTTTCTTCTGTTTCTTCTTAACGGGAAAGAATACACAAACGTCAATATAGTCACCCATGTGATATTTCTCCTTCGAAGGACGTAATTAAGCACAGTAGTTTGGATCAGCAACTCAGAATGAACTGCGCTGCTAAATTGACGATACGCGAGTTTTGTAGATATTTGCTTCAATGAGCGAACTCTGATTTGATTATATGTGGGGTTTAACGTCACAGAACCACCATATATTTAAGAGAGACGCTGTAGTGGTGGACTCCGGAAATGTCGACCACTTTGAGTTCTTTAACGTGCACCCAAATCTGAGCAGACGGGCCTACAGCATTTTCGCTTCCATCGAAAATGCAGCCGCCGATGCCGGGATTCGATCCCGTGACCTGCGGGTCAGCAACCGAGTTCCTTAGCCCCTCGACCACCACGGCGGGGCTTCTTATACAGCATATAAAAACGCTAATATATTCACAGGCGGTTTCCAAGGAAAAAGTTGAGGAACTGAAAATAGTGAAACGCAAGTAGCGGACTAGGAACGTAACAGACATTTTTTTCTATATTAATTTGGGGACAAGAGGCGGGAGGATGCAGAAAGAAGGAATCAAAATGAGGAAGGGGGGACTGATCAAGGACGACCGCCACAGAGGGGGGGGCGTACGAGCGAACGTCATAAAAAAATAATAAAATCGAAGCAACTTAAGGGACACCAACTAGCCCGCTTAGAGCAATGTTCTGAGGAATAGTCGAAGATCTACCTTCTGAAAGTTGTAGGGCGCCATAGTATATTGAGTAAAAAAAGTGAGAGAGAAGGAACATATATATATATATATATATATATATATATATATATATATATATATATATATATATAAGTCAAGTAGATCCTCCAAGAGAACGGTAACAACGGAAGTGTTTAATTCGACAGTTTCGGCCAGAGTCTGGCCTTCATCAGGAGTCATGGTACATTCTGTTTGCGCTCACATTTATAGTATTTTGGGTAAAAAATGAGAGGGAAGGAACGGAAAAAAAAAAAAAAAAAAAAAAAAACAGAAAGAAAGAAAGAGTTTGAAAAACGAGAGAGGAAAGGATATCCAGAAAGTTCCAGGTTCCACTGTGCTTCGCGAGTGGCGTCGTCAGTGTGTATTTTCTTAGTATTGCGTTCAGTGCAGTTTGGTGGCGGTCCCTTTATTGTAGACGGGGCCTGGCTAAGGTAAGGGCTTGCGTGTCGCGAAAAATGCTTTTTTTATTATTATTTTTTATTTTTTATTTTTTAAAGACCGTCACTAATTCGGCGTCGGGGACAGCGTTCCGAGCTCCAGGAAGTCGGCGCGGGAGAAAATGTTTCTTAAGGCGCTGTCTGTCGTTTTGAATGCTATTTTGCTCTGCGAATCCGCGTTTGGGGGTTTTAATTGTGTATGGGGTGGCCCTTCTATATGTCGGGCTTTGTTGTCGAAATGCGGGAAGGGTTTCCAAACTGCGAGAAAGGACGTTTGAAGTGATTGCTATTTTGTACTGGGAAACCGCGTTCGGGGCGTTTAGTTGTGTATGTGGATGTCGGGCTTTGTTGCCAAAATCGGGGAAGGGTTGCCAAAAGGCGAGAAGGGGCGTTTGAAGTGATTGCATTTTGTTCTGGGAATCCACGTTCGGGGCTTTTAGTTGTGCATGCGGTGACCCTTCGACAAGTCGGGCTTACAACTATTGTTCGGTTATTCAGAGAAATAGAAATAGACGACAGTGGTTCACTGAAACACGCAAAGATATTTGTAGTTGTCCAGTCCTCGTCGCCGCCACAGTGCCGCGAAATCTTGAACTGTTATGATTACAATTATAAACTTACATATACACACATACACCCCCATACATATGCGCATATGCATAAGTACATATACACATATAAATGCATATGTATATATTATAGTGCTTTGATTGCTGCAAGTGTACCCGGACTTTCATTTATGCCTTTTCGAGGGTGTTAAATCGGTGTATGAGGTATGATTCACGTTGTTCACGTTCCCGGTTTGATTTAAATCCTGTTTCTAAAAGTGTGACTGACAATTGTCGAAGGAGTGGCCGGGAAGGTTAAGGTGTTTTGATAGAGGTAGATTCGGCGCTGATTTCGCGTGGGCTCTGTGATTATTGAAACGAATCCTAAAGGGTGTTTCCGTTTGTCCGATGTATTGCATGCCGCACACGTTGCATTCAAGTAGATATACCACATTAGGGGAATCGCATGTTAGATTTCCTCGTATGTTAATTGAAAAGTTGGATTGTGTGCTGCTTGCCTTGCTTGTATCTCGCATCGCTTTGCATACAAAACATCGAGGCTTCAGACAAGGTCGGCATGAACTGTCGGAAGTTGAAGTATTGATTTGGGAGTTTACAAGTGTGTCTTTGAGGTTGCGTGTTCGTCGGTAAACGACGCCAGGAGCCGATGGGAATGCACGTTTTAGACGTTCACTTTGTTCCAGTATGTTGTAATGTCGTTTAAGGATTTTGTTAACGTTGGGGAAATTCGTGCTGTATGTTAAACATAGGTGTGTCTGTTGCAGGTTGTGTTGTGGTGGCCGCTTCATCAGAAGGTCATCACGCTGAAGTTTTCTAGCTTTTTGAATAGCGTCATCAATTACATGTGGAGGATATTTCTGTTTTTCGAGCACGAGTTTAAGCTTTTGTGAGCTCGCGTGGAAGTCAGTGTCTTTTGAGCAAATTCGCTTAAAACGGTGGGCCTGGCCGTATGGAATGCTGTTTTTACAATGGCGTGGATGATCACTTTGGTAATGGAGGTACTGTTGTCGATCTGTTGGTTTGCGGTAGAGGGTTGTGGAAAGTTTATCATCTTCTATTATTATGGTAACGTCAAGGAAATTTACGGTTACTTGTGAGTAGGTGTGTGTGAAGTGTATGTTTGGATGCACAGTATTGTAAGTATCGATAAAGTTTAGCAGTTCATCCTCGCTGTGAGTCCAAATAAGAAAAATATCGTCAATGTACCGCCTGTATAGGAGTGGTTTCAAGGGAGTTTGGGACAAAAATTCGGTTTCTAGTTCTCCCATAAAAATGTTAGCATAGTTTGGTGCGAGTTTGGTACCCATGGCGGTGCCGCTGATTTGTCGAAAGTACTCTTGGTTGAACTCGAATGAGTTCAGTTCTAATACAAGTCTTGTGAGGCTTGCGATGGCAGAGAAATCTGGGGTGTCAGGTTGTCTATGGTTTGTGTATGTGTTTTTTAATGCCGCTATGCCATCATCGTGGGGAATATTTGTATAAAGTGAAGACACATCAAGGGTAACTAAGTATGAGTGTTTCGGAATGCGCAGGTCTGCAATATCTCGAAGAAAATGTGAGGTGTCTTTTACGTACGACCCGAGAGTGCACGGAATGTGGCCTATTAATTTGTCTACGTACCCTGATATGGGCTCGGTTACTGTGCCTATACCTGAAATGATTGGTCGGCCTGGATTACCGGGTTTATGAATTTTTGGGAGTATGTAGAAGCGCCCTGGACGAGGGTGTACTGGCCGCATTAATTTGTGCTCACTGCGTGTTATTCTTCCCTCGTCCAACAGCTTCTTCAGTTCTGTTGCTACAATACGCGTGTATTTCTCTGTCGGGTCCCCTGGGAGGCGTTCGTAGAATTTTAAGTCGTTTAGTTGACGGTATGCTTCTTGTAGGTAGTCGGTTGTATTTAGGACTACAATTGCCCCTCCTTTGTCAGCGGGCTTTATTATTATATCAGTCCTAGATGTTAGGTTTTGCATACTCTTTTTTCTCGGATTTTGTCATGTTTTCCCGCTTTCCCTTCTGTCTGTGATACTCCTGTAATATATCTTTCTGGACCGCGTTAATATATAAGTCCAGACACTTGTCTCGATGACTATTTGGTGTCCAATCGCTTGTTTGGTGGCGGGGAGTCTTTGGAATGTTAGACGGCTTGTCCAAGAAATATTCGTGCAGCCTCAATTTTCTAGCGAAGTTGTCGAGGTCTCGGAGTAAGTGAAACTCATCGAAAGATTTTCTAGTTGGGCAGAAGTTTAGTCCTTTAGATAATAGTTTTACTTCATCAGTTGACAAACTCGTGTCTGATAGGTTTATAATCGCAGCGTCGTAGTGAGTGTTGATAGGTGTTTTCTTGTTTGTGCCGTGAGTTTCTTCGTGGGTGAATGTGTTGTAGTCATACAGTGTAGCGTCTGGTAGTGTGGGGTTGGAAACATTGTCTCTTTTAAGTTTCTGTATTTTAGTTTTCTTGACCTCTTGGTATTTATTCTGTTCGAACTCTGTTAGTAGGGTGATTTCCTCGTTTGATAAGTGGTTGTTGTCGCGCAGAATGGCGTTGGTCATGTTGGTCAGTTTCTTTACTTGTTTTTCACTGTGGTTGATTGCAATTTCTGTTAGCTTGAGTGATGCTTCTAGAAGGACGTTTTGCCATGCGGCCTGGTTGTTTTCGTCGAGATTTGTGGCGGCAGGGGTGATGGAGAGTGTCATTCCTTTGGGGGCTATTCTAGCATTTAGGTATACTTGCAGCGTCGATCTATGCATTGCATGTCTGATTCGTTTATCCGTGAGTTTTCTTACTTTAAGAAAAGTGGCACTGTAACCGGAGAGCAGAGAGCTGGACTTACAGATTGGAAGTCAGTCTTCTTTTGGGCGCGGGGACGGCGCTGCAGAAGTCCGCAGGTTGTAGGTGTGTTGTGTAGGCCTTCGTCGTTGAAAGGATGATCCGGGCGTCGAGCTGCTGGCAGGCGTTGAGCTCCGAGCGAGCGTTGAGGGCAGGATGTCCGTGTTGCTCGATGTTTCTTTGGGTGGGGTCGGCAATAGAGCAACACGCCTCTGTTGGTCGGCAGGTTTCACCTCTTGGGAAGGTGCGGTACTGCTGTCGATGACGGTGGGCTGTATCGGGCGTCGAGGTGTTATACTTTCAACGATCGTTGGGAACTCTGTCGTGGTGTCAGAGGTCTGCAGTGCTCCGGGAACGTGTTGGTGACTTCTGGTTCCCTGGTGATATTCTTCTGTTCGCATTTGGATGGGAGTGGTAGGTTGGGATGACCACCCCGCGGCAGGCTCGAGGTTCCCGCGATATATTGCCCCTTTCAGCGTTTGAGCAATGAGTGCTACCCCCATGAAGCTCGGATGTAGTCCGTCCGCAGCAAGGAAACGTCTGGCTGGCAGTTGGTCGAATTCATAGTCGATGTATGACACCTTGCCCGGTTTCCGGCAGTACGTCTTGATTGTCTCAT
This sequence comes from Rhipicephalus microplus, assembly GCF_013339725.1. Classification (NCBI taxonomy): domain Eukaryota; kingdom Metazoa; phylum Arthropoda; class Arachnida; order Ixodida; family Ixodidae; genus Rhipicephalus; species Rhipicephalus microplus. Next base: position 69,307 of record NW_023611678.1, read on the forward strand.
TAAAGTGACGAGCTTCCCTGTTGAAGCGGTGGACGAATTTCTCGTTGGAACGTTGTAGGCGCCTGTTGGTGGATCGTGGTGGCACACATGAGACAATTAGTCTGTCAAGTTCCGGGCGTCTTTGAAGAGTGTTATTTACCAGGCGGCGAAGGCGGCGAAGGGACTCATCCGGCCCGTACAGTTCCAATTCGCTCGTCCCCACGTGGAAAACGAGCGTGGTTACTGAGCGTGGCACATTTGCCAGCTCATCTTCAATATCGAAAGTGGATGCTCCGCGGATCGTTATGAATGCCGGTGTTGACTTGTCGTAGGGGTTGAAGTGTCGATGAAGGTATCTCGTTTGTGAATTTCCAATGATAGCTGTACTTGGTGCATGTTTAGGAAATTTCCGTGATACTTTTTCCGCTGGAGGTGCGCCGGTGGCCGGTCTGGAGTAGGCAGGCATGGTGGCGAAAATGGCCGTAGCGTTGCAATAAGTCAAGTAGATCCTCCAAGAGAACGGTAACAACGGAAGTGTTTAATTCGACAGTTTCGGCCAGAGTCTGGCCTTCATCAGGAGTCATGGTACATTCTGTTTGCGCTCACATTTATAGTATTTTGGGTAAAAAATGAGAGGGAAGGAACGAAAAAAAAAAAAAAAAAACAGAAAGAAAGAAAGAGTTTGAAAAACGAGAGAGGAAAGGATATCCAGAAAGTTCCAGGTTCCACTGTGCTTCGCGAGTGGCGTCGTCAGTGTGTATTTTCTTAGTATTGCGTTCAGTGCAGTTTGGTGGCGGTCCCTTATTGTAGACGGGGCCTGGCTAAGGTAAGGGCTTGCGTGTCGCGAAAAATGCTTTTTTTATTATTATTTTTTATTTTTTATTTTTAAAGACCGTCACTAATTCGGCGTCGGGGACAGCGTTCCGAGGCTCCAGGAAGTCGGCGCGGGAGAAAATGTTTCTTAAGGCGCTGTCTGTCGTTTTGAATGCTATTTTGCTCTGCGAATCCGCGTTTGGGGGTTTTAATTGTGTATGGGGTGGCCCTTCTATATGTCGGGCTTTGTTGTCGAAATGCGGGAAGGGTTTCCAAACTGCGAGAAAGGACGTTTGAAGTGATTGCTATTTTGTACTGGGAAACCGCGTTCGGGGCGTTTAGTTGTGTATGTGGATGTCGGGCTTTGTTGCCAAAATCGGGGAAGGGTTGCCAAAAGGCGAGAAGGGGCGTTTGAAGTGATTGCATTTTGTTCTGGGAATCCACGTTCGGGGCTTTTAGTTGTGCATGCGGTGACCCTTCGACAAGTCGGGCTTACAACTATTGTTCGGTTATTCAGAGAAATAGAAATAGACGACAGTGGTTCACTGAAACACGCAAAGATATTTGTAGTTGTCCAGTCCTCGTCGCCGCCACAGTGCCGCGAAATCTTGAACTGTTATGATTACAATTATAAACTTACATATACACACATACACCCCCATACATATGCGCATATGCATAAGTACATATACACATATAAATGCATATGTATATATTATAGTGCTTTGATTGCTGCAAGTGTACCCGGACTTTCATTTATGCCTTTTTCGAGGGTGTTAAATCGGTGTATGAGGTATGATTCACGTTGTTCACGTTCCCGGTTTGATTTAAATCCTGTTTCTAAAAGTGTGACTGACAATTTGTCGAAGGAGTGGCCGGGAAGGTTAAGGTGTTTTGATAGAGGTAGATTCGGCGCTGATTTCGCGTGGGCTCTGTGATTATTGAAACGAATCCTAAAGGGTGTTTCCGTTTGTCCGATGTATTGCATGCCGCACACGTTGCATTCAAGTAGATATACCACATTAGGGGAATCGCATGTTAGATTTCCTCGTATGTTAATTGAAAAGTTGGATTGTGTGCTGCTTGCCTTGCTTGTATCTCGCATCGCTTTGCATACAAAACATCGAGGCTTCAGACAAGGTCGGCATGAACTGTCGGAAGTTGAAGTATTGATTTGGGAGTTTACAAGTGTGTCTTTGAGGTTGCGTGTTCGTCGGTAAACGACGCCAGGAGCCGATGGGAATGCACGTTTTAGACGTTCACTTTGTTCCAGTATGTTGTAATGTCGTTTAAGGATTTTGTTAACGTTGGGGAAATTCGTGCTGTATGTTAAACATAGGTGTGTCTGTTGCAGGTTGTGTTGTGGTGGCCGCTTCATCAGAAGGTCATCACGCTGAAGTTTTCTAGCTTTTTGAATAGCGTCATCAATTACATGTGGAGGATATTTCTGTTTTTCGAGCACGAGTTTAAGCTTTTGTGAGCTCGCGTGGAAGTCAGTGTCTTTTGAGCAAATTCGCTTAAAACGGTGGGCCTGGCCGTATGGAATGCTGTTTTTACAATGGCGTGGATGATCACTTTGGTAATGGAGGTACTGTTGTCGATCTGTTGGTTTGCGGTAGAGGGTTGTGGAAAGTTTATCATCTTCTATTATTATGGTAACGTCAAGGAAATTTACGGTTACTTGTGAGTAGGTGTGTGTGAAGTGTATGTTTGGATGCACAGTATTGTAAGTATCGATAAAGTTTAGCAGTTCATCCTCGCTGTGAGTCCAAATAAGAAAAATATCGTCAATGTACCGCCTGTATAGGAGTGGTTTCAAGGGAGTTTGGGACAAAAATTCGGTTTCTAGTTCTCCCATAAAAATGTTAGCATAGTTTGGTGCGAGTTTGGTACCCATGGCGGTGCCGCTGATTTGTCGAAAGTACTCTTGGTTGAACTCGAATGAGTTCAGTTCTAATACAAGTCTTGTGAGGCTTGCGATGGCAGAGAAATCTGGGGTGTCAGGTTGTCTATGGTTTGTGTATGTGTTTTTTAATGCCGCTATGCCATCATCGTGGGGAATATTTGTATAAAGTGAAGACACATCAAGGGTAACTAAGTATGAGTGTTTCGGAATGCGCAGGTCTGCAATATCTCGAAGAAAATGTGAGGTGTCTTTTACGTACGACCCGAGAGTGCACGGAATGTGGCCTATTAATTTGTCTACGTACCCTGATATGGGCTCGGTTACTGTGCCTATACCTGAAATGATTGGTCGGCCTGGATTACCGGGTTTATGAATTTTTGGGAGTATGTAGAAGCGCCCTGGACGAGGGTGTACTGGCCGCATTAATTTGTGCTCACTGCGTGTTATTCTTCCCTCGTCCAACAGCTTCTTCAGTTCTGTTGCTACAATACGCGTGTATTTCTCTGTCGGGTCCCCTGGGAGGCGTTCGTAGAATTTTAAGTCGTTTAGTTGACGGTATGCTTCTTGTAGGTAGTCGGTTGTATTTAGGACTACAATTGCCCCTCCTTTGTCAGCGGGCTTTATTATTATATCAGTCCTAGATGTTAGGTTTTGCATACTCTTTTTCTCGGATTTTGTCATGTTTTCCCGCTTTCCCTTCTGTCTGTGATACTCCTGTAATATATCTTTCTGGACCGCGTTAATATATAAGTCCAGACACTTGTCTCGATGACTATTTGGTGTCCAATCGCTTGTTTGGTGGCGGGGAGTCTTTGGAATGTTAGACGGCTTGTCCAAGAAATATTCGTGCAGCCTCAATTTTCTAGCGAAGTTGTCGAGGTCTCGGAGTAAGTGAAACTCATCGAAAGATTTTCTAGTTGGGCAGAAGTTTAGTCCTTTAGATAATAGTTTTACTTCATCAGTTGACAAACTCGTGTCTGATAGGTTTATAATCGCAGCGTCGTAGTGAGTGTTGATAGGTGTTTTCTTGTTTGTGCCGTGAGTTTCCTCGTGGGTGAATGTGTTGTAGTCATACAGTGTAGCGTCTGGTAGTGTGGGGTTGGAAACATTGTCTCTTTTAAGTTTCTGTATTTTAGTTTTCTTGACCTCTTGGTATTTATTCTGTTCGAACTCTGTTAGTAGGGTGATTTCCTCGTTTGATAAGTGGTTGTTGTCGCGCAGAATGGCGTTGGTCATGTTGGTCAGTTTCTTTACTTGTTTTTCACTGTGGTTGATTGCAATTTCTGTTAGCTTGAGTGATGCTTCTAGAAGGACGTTTTGCCATGCGGCCTGGTTGTTTTCGTCGAGATTTGTGGCGGCAGGGGTGATGGAGAGTGTCATTCCTTTGGGGGCTATTCTAGCATTTAGGTATACTTGCAGCGTCGATCTATGCATTGCATGTCTGATTCGTTTATCCGTGAGTTTTCTTACTTTAAGAAAAGTGGCACTGTAACCGGAGAGCAGAGAGCTGGACTTACAGATTGGAAGTCAGTCTTCTTTTGGGCGCGGGGACGGCACTGCAGAAGTCCGCAGGTTGTAGGTGTGTTGTGTAGGCCTTCGTCGTTGAAAGGATGATCCGGGCGTCGAGCTGCTGGCAGGCGTTGAGCTCCGAGCGAGCGTTGAGGGCAGGATGTCCGTGTTGCTCGATGTTTCTTTGGGTGGGGTCGGCAATAGAGCAACACGCCTCTGTTGGTCGGCAGGTTTCACCTCTTGGGAAGGTGCGGTACTGCTGTCGATGACGGTGGGCTGTATCGGGCGTCGAGGTGTTATACTTTCAACGATCGTTGGGAACTCTGTCGTGGTGTCAGAGGTCTGCAGTGCTCCGGGAACGTGTTGGTGACTTCTGGTTCCCTGGTGATATTCTTCTGTTCGCATTTGGATGGGAGTGGTAGGTTGGGATGACCACCCCGCGGCAGGCTCGAGGTTCCCGCGATATATTGCCCCTTTCAGCGTTTGAGCAATGAGTGCTACCCCCATGAAGCTCGGATGTAGTCCGTCCGCAGCAAGGAAACGTCTGGCTGGCAGTTGGTCGAATTCATAGTCGATGTATGACACCTTGCCCGGTTTCCGGCAGTACGTCTTGATTGTCTCATTAAAGTGACGAGCTTCCCTGTTGAAGCGGTGGACGAATTTCTCGTTGGAACGTTGTAGGCGCCTGTTGGTGGATCGTGGTGGCACACATGAGACAATTAGTCTGTCAAGTTCCGGGCGTCTTTGAAGAGTGTTATTTACCAGGCGGCGAAGGCGGCGAAGGGACTCATCCGGCCCGTACAGTTCCAATTCGCTCGTCCCCACGTGGAAAACGAGCGTGGTTACTGAGCGTGGCACATTTGCCAGCTCATCTTCAATATCGAAAGTGGATGCTCCGCGGATCGTTATGAATGCCGGTGTTGACTTGTCGTAGGGGTTGAAGTGTCGATGAAGGTATCTCGTTTGTGAATTTCCAATGATAGCTGTACTTGGTGCATGTTTAGGAAATTTCCGTGATACTTTTTCCGCTGGAGGTGCGCCGGTGGCCGGTCTGGAGTAGGCAGGCATGGTGGCGAAAATGGCCGTAGCGTTGCAATAAGTCAAGTAGATCCTCCAAGAGAACGGTAACAACGGAAGTGTTTAATTCGACAGTTTCGGCCAGAGTCTGGCCTTCATCAGGAGTCATGGTACATTCTGTTTGCGCTCACATTTATAGTATTTTGGGTAAAAAATGAGAGGGAAGGAACGAAAAAAAAAAAAAAAAAAAAACAGAAAGAAAGAAAGAGTTTGAAAAACGAGAGAGGAAAGGATATCCAGAAAGTTCCAGGTTCCACTGTGCTTCGCGAGTGGCGTCGTCAGTGTGTATTTTCTTAGTATTGCGTTCAGTGCAGTTTGGTGGCGGTCCCTTTATTGTAGACGGGGCCTGGCTAAGGTAAGGGCTTGCGTGTCGCGAAAAATGCTTTTTTTATTATTATTTTTTATTTTTTATTTTTTAAAGACCGTCACTAATTCGGCGTCGGGGACAGCGTTCCGAGGCTCCAGGAAGTCGGCGCGGGAGAAAATGTTTCTTAAGGCGCTGTCTGTCGTTTTGAATGCTATTTTGCTCTGCGAATCCGCGTTTGGGGGTTTTAATTGTGTATGGGGTGGCCCTTCTATATGTCGGGCTTTGTTGTCGAAATGCGGGAAGGGTTTCCAAACTGCGAGAAAGGACGTTTGAAGTGATTGCTATTTTGTACTGGGAAACCGCGTTCGGGGCGTTTAGGTTGTGTATGTGGATGTCGGGCTTTGTTGCCAAAATCGGGGAAGGGTTGCCAAAAGGCGAGAAGGGGCGTTTGAAGTGATTGCATTTTGTTCTGGGAATCCACGTTCGGGGCTTTTAGTTGTGCATGCGGTGACCCTTCGACAAGTCGGGCTTACAACTATTGTTCGGTTATTCAGAGAATAATAGACGACAGTGGTTAACACCTCGACGCCCGATACAGCCCACCGTCATCGACAGCAGTACCGCACCTTCCCAAGAGGTGAAACCTGCCGACCAACAGAGGCGTGTTGCTCTATTGCCGACCCCACCCAAAGAAACATCGAGCAACACGGACATCCTGCCCTCAACGCTCGCTCGGAGCTCAACGCCTGCCAGCAGCTCGACGCCCGGATCATCCTTTCAACGACGAAGGCCTACACAACACACCTACAACCTGCGGACTTCTGCAGTGCCGTCCCCGCGCCCAAAAGAAGACTGACTTCCAATCTGTAAGTCCAGCTCTCTGCTCTCCGGTTACAGTGCCACTTTTCTTAAAGTAAGAAAACTCACGGATAAACGAATCAGACATGCAATGCATAGATCGACGCTGCAAGTATACCTAAATGCTAGAATAGCCCCCAAAGGAATGACACTCTCCATCACCCCTGCCGCCACAAATCTCGACGAAAACAACCAGGCCGCATGGCAAAACGTCCTTCTAGAAGCATCACTCAAGCTAACAGAAATTGCAATCAACCACAGTGAAAAACAAGTAAAGAAACTGACCAACATGACCAACGCCATTCTGCGCGACAACAACCACTTATCAAACGAGGAAATCACCCTACTAACAGAGTTCGAACAGAATAAATACCAAGAGGTCAAGAAAACTAAAATACAGAAACTTAAAAGAGACAATGTTTCCAACCCCACACTACCAGACGCTACACTGTATGACTACAACACATTCACCCACGAGGAAACTCACGGCACAAACAAGAAAACACCTATCAACACTCACTACGACGCTGCGATTATAAACCTATCAGACACGAGTTTGTCAACTGATGAAGTAAAACTATTATCTAAAGGACTAAACTTCTGCCCAACTAGAAAATCTTTCGATGAGTTTCACTTACTCCGAGACCTCGACAACTTCGCTAGAAAATTGAGGCTGCACGAATATTTCTTGGACAAGCCGTCTAACATTCCAAAGACTCCCCGCCACCAAACAAGCGATTGGACACCAAATAGTCATCGAGACAAGTGTCTGGACTTATATATTAACGCGGTCCAGAAAGATATATTACAGGAGTATCACAGACAGAAGGGAAAGCGGGAAAACATGACAAAATCCGAGAAAAAGAGTATGCAAAACCTAACATCTAGGACTGATATAATAATAAAGCCCGCTGACAAAGGAGGGGCAATTGTAGTCCTAAATACAACCGACTACCTACAAGAAGCATACCGTCAACTAAACGACTTAAAATTCTACGAACGCCTCCCAGGGGACCCGACAGAGAAATACACGCGTATTGTAGCAACAGAACTGAAGAAGCTGTTGGACGAGGGAAGAATAACACGCAGTGAGCACAAATTAATGCGGCCAGTACACCCTCGTCCAGGGCGCTTCTACATACTCCCAAAAATTCATAAACCCGGTAATCCAGGCCGACCAATCATTTCAGGTATAGGCACAGTAACCGAGCCCATATCAGGGTACGTAGACAAATTAATAGGCCACATTCCGTGCACTCTCGGGTCGTACGTAAAAGACACCTCACATTTTCTTCGAGATATTGCAGACCTGCGCATTCCGAAACACTCATACTTAGTTACCCTTGATGTGTCTTCACTTTATACAAATATTCCCCACGATGATGGCATAGCGGCATTAAAAAACACATACACAAACCATAGACAACCTGACACCCCAGATTTCTCTGCCATCGCAAGCCTCACAAGACTTGTATTAGAACTGAACTCATTCGAGTTCAACCAAGAGTACTTTCGACAAATCAGCGGCACCGCCATGGGTACCAAACTCGCACCAAACTATGCTAACATTTTTATGGGAGAACTAGAAACCGAATTTTTGTCCCAAACTCCCTTGAAACCACTCCTATACAGGCGGTACATTGACGATATTTTTCTTATTTGGACTCACAGCGAGGATGAACTGCTAAACTTTATCGATACTTACAATACTGTGCATCCAAACATACACTTCACACACACCTACTCACAAGTAACCGTAAATTTCCTTGACGTTACCATAATAATAGAAGATGATAAACTTTCCACAACCCTCTACCGCAAACCAACAGATCGACAACAGTACCTCCATTACCAAAGTGATCATCCACGCCATTGTAAAAACAGCATTCCATACGGCCAGGCCCACCGTTTTAAGCGAATTTGCTCAAAAGACACTGACTTCCACGCGAGCTCACAAAAGCTTAAACTCGTGCTCGAAAAACAGAAATATCCTCCACATGTAATTGATGACGCTATTCAAAAAGCTAGAAAACTTCAGCGTGATGACCTTCTGATGAAGCGGCCACCACAACACAACCTGCAACAGACACACCTATGTTTAACATACAGCACGAATTTCCCCAACGTTAACAAAATCCTTAAACGACATTACAACATACTGGAACAAAGTGAACGTCTAAAACGTGCATTCCCATCGGCTCCTGGCGTCGTTTACCGACGAACACGCAACCTCAAAGACACACTTGTAAACTCCCAAATCAATACTTCAACTTCCGACAGTTCATGCCGACCTTGTCTGAAGCCTCGATGTTTTGTATGCAAAGCGATGCGAGATACAAGCAAGGCAAGCAGCACACAATCCAACTTTTCAATTAACATACGAGGAAATCTAACATGCGATTCCCCTAATGTGGTATATCTACTTGAATGCAACGTGTGCGGCATGCAATACATCGGACAAACGGAAACACCCTTTAGGATTCGTTTCAATAATCACAGAGCCCACGCGAAATCAGCGCCGAATCTACCTCTATCAAAACACCTTAACCTTCCCGGCCACTCCTTCGACAAATTGTCAGTCACACTTTTAGAAACAGGATTTAAATCAAACCGGGAACGTGAACAACGTGAATCATACCTCATACACCGATTTAACACCCTCGAAAAAGGCATAAATGAAAGTCCGGGTACACTTGCAGCAATCAAAGCACTATAATATATACATATGCATTTATATGTGTATATGTACTTATGCATATGCGCATATGTATGGGGGTGTATGTGTGTATATGTAAGTTTATAATTGTAATCATAACAGTTCAAGATTTCGCGGCACTGTGGCGGCGACGAGGACTGGACAACTACAAATATCTTTGCGTGTTTCAGTGAACCACTGTCGTCTATTTCTATTTCTCTGAATAACCGAACAATAGTTGTAAGCCCGACTTGTCGAAGGGTCACCGCATGCACAACTAAAAGCCCCGAACGTGGATTCCCAGAACAAAATGCAATCACTTCAAACGCCCCTTCTCGCCTTTTGGCAACCCTTCCCCGATTTTGGCAACAAAGCCCGACATCCACATACACAACTAAACGCCCCGAACGCGGTTTCCCAGTACAAAATAGCAATCACTTCAAACGTCCTTTCTCGCAGTTTGGAAACCCTTCCCGCATTTCGACAACAAAGCCCGACATATAGAAGGGCCACCCCATACACAATTAAAACCCCCAAACGCGGATTCGCAGAGCAAAATAGCATTCAAAACGACAGACAGCGCCTTAAGAAACATTTTCTCCCGCGCCGACTTCCTGGAGCCTCGGAACGCTGTCCCCGACGCCGAATTAGTGACGGTCTTTAAAAAATAAAAAATAAAAAATAATAATAAAAAAGCATTTTTCGCGACACGCAAGCCCTTACCTTAGCCAGGCCCCGTCTACAATAAAGGGACCGCCACCAAACTGCACTGAACGCAATACTAAGAAAATACACACTGACGACGCCACTCGCGAAGCACAGTGGAACCTGGAACTTTCTGGATATCCTTTCCTCTCTCGTTTTTCAAACTCTTTCTTTCTTTCTGTTTTTTTTTCGTTCCTTCCCTCTCATTTTTTACCCAAAATACTATAAATGTGAGCGCAAACAGAATGTACCATGACTCCTGATGAAGGCCAGACTCTGGCCGAAACTGTCGAATTAAACACTTCCGTTGTTACCGTTCTCTTGGAGGATCTACTTGACTTATTGCAACGCTACGGCCATTTTCGCCACCATGCCTGCCTATATATATATATATATATATATGAGATCTAACAGACAGTTGTGCCAAGGAATGTACAGGGGAGTTATTAAAAACAATGGAATGTAAATGAGAGAGAAAAGTGGATGAAAAATAACCAACCACTTTCTTTCTTCTTATTTACAATCCATTGGTTTTAATAACTTCCCTGTACATTCCTTGGCATTACTGTCTGTTAGATCTCATTAATATTGTGTTTAAAACACGGAAAAACGAGCCCTTAGTATCCACTTCTTTCCCTTATAGATATATATTATATATATATTAATATATATTATATATATATAATATATATATATATTATAATTTATATATATATATATATGCGCGCGCGAAAGGTTGGCAATAAGTGCTACCGAGCTAAAATGATATAGATTAAAATGACATATAACTGGAACATTTCAGAGGAAAAAACAAGCTAGTCGTGGATGAAGAAGTGGCGAATGAGCGCCGGCGGCGCGCGGAGTCTGAACAGACGGGATGTCACGTGGGGATGAGGCCTGCCCAAGCGATCATTGTGTTCCGGACAGGTGCGACCAGTTGCTCGTCACACTTCTCTTTTCGATTTGTACCCGACACGTCCGCACAAGAAATTGTTTATATATTCCAGCAACGGCGCGTCACCGCAATTTTAAATAGATCCCAACCCACCAACCGTTTGTCTATACGAGCAGCCGTGTTTTTTGTGAATCCCGAGAACGCTTAGAGCACCGATTGTTGAAGAATATCTGCTTATACAGAGATCAAACGTGCAGCCCACGGAGCTTGTGCTATAACGGTGTACGCAGCCAACGAAACCCGTTTTTCATCCCTCACCGATTATATGTTTTATTTGTTTTATTCTAATTAAGTCACGGCCTTCAAAGTCATGAGTGATCTAAAGAGATTTCTTTCGACAGGCATTATATTAGCTATACGTCATGCTGTCCCAGTTCACCAATGACAATATTATCAATGCTCGCGTCAACTTCGAGCACGTTGGCTGTG